>CABHPQ010000330.1:18101-48101 GCA_902168405.1 Peromyscus aztecus
ACTTTTAAGATTCATGCTACAGGCTCTGTCCCCAGTCTTGAGTTTAAAGGGTGGTCCTGGCTTAGCTCCAGGACGTTCTCCTTCTTGGATCAATGAGAGAGTGGTGGTTTGGGAGAGGAGAGCCCATCTCAAATCTCATTCCTCCTTTCGAAAGATGCTTACTCTCGTGTTTTGCCAGCCTCCCCCAGGTGGCTATCATGAGAATTAGCTGCAGGTCCAGTTTGAAGGTGGAGCTTGAGTCATCTAAAGCCAGGGGTTGGCAGGCTTCTCCTACAAAGGACTGTGTGGTCTTCAGACCGCATCTCAACTGCAGTTTCTCAGTTCTACCGCTGTGAAGGCAAACTAGTGAGTGTGCCTGCACGCCGGTCAAAGTTGCTCACGGATTCTGATATGTACATTCCATAACATTTTCAATGTCATGAAATATCCATTTAATATCTTTCAACCACTTAAAATATAAAGGCCATTCTGACCCATCTCATAGTCTAAGCTCATTATTCCTTTGCTGATATCCAATGTAAACCAGAACCTTACGTATAATTAGCATCAATAGGATGGGAGATGAAGTCAGCTGGGAAGCTTTTGGGCAAAGATTTGCTCATGCTTGCAAAGAAGATGGAAGAGGAGACTGCTTTTCTCCTTCTGGATGGTGTGTAGTCTGGATATGACTGCCTGGAATACCAAGGCCACCTGCCCATTCATAATAGGATGGGTGGAGGACCAAGCCCACACCAATGCCGAGAAGAGAAGGACCGGAAGAGATTGGGTCCCTGAAGAAGACTTTGAGTCAGAGTGAACAGCCTATAGCCAGACCTACAGTTGTATGTGTTTGTAAATGTCTCTTTATTTAGCCCTTGAGTTGGAGTGTCTTGCTAAATTGCTGCTGCACATCCCTTGTTTTCAAATGCCACAGGATGATACCATGTTTGTGGCTTCTCACAGTAGTACCTCATTCCTGAAGAGAGTGCGGGGTGTGGAATATTCAAAGGGGAGTTGAGAAGCACACTTTCTATGTCCTGTTACCTGGCGAGACAACACCTCCCATCTTCCCATCCCTTAACCATTCTGTATCCAGCCGCCACAGCGCTTGTGGTCTAGCTCCTGCTACTAACTGAAAAAATTCTCAGAGAATTCTTGAACTGCACATATGAAGGAGCAGCTAAGTGAGGTTCAGTGTGACCTTGGGTCATCCATTGTCTTTCCCACCAAAGCAGAGCCCTGAGCATTTCCTCTTGGGACCTGTGGCTTTAATCACCAGCCTCAAGCCCATGATTAATGTACCTTTCCAGTTAAAACTTGTCTTTCCTCAGTTCTGACCACTTTCCCCTGGTCCCCTACCAGGAGCCACCCTCTCTAACATCCCCCTTCACACAGGGCCCTGAGTATAGAAACTGGCAAGCTTTTGTTACCCTGCCTCTGACCACATAAATGGCACAATCTTACAGTCTATGCAAACACCCTTGACTTGACCTTGGATTCAGATTCATCTGGGAGGTGTAGTAGAATATTATTTTAGGATGTGTTACTTTTGTTTATGTTGCATTTTTTTTTAACTCTGTGAAGCTGTGTTACTGTGCCTGTCTAAAACACCTGATGGTCTAATAAAGAACTGACCAATAGCAAGGCAGGCTAAGCAGGGTTGGCAGGCAGAGAGAATATATAGAAGGAGAAATCTGAGAGAAAAGAGGAGATCTAGCAGCCAGAGAAGGAGGAGAACTCCAGGGCTCAGCCACCCAGCTACAGAGCAAGTCATGGAGTAAGAGTAAGATTTATAGAAGTAAGAGAACAGGAAAAGCCCAGAGGCAAGAGATAGATGGGGATAAGTTAAGTTAAGAAAAGCTGGCTAGAAATAAGCCAAACTAAGGCCAGGCATTCATAATTAAGAATATGCCTCTGTGTGATTTATTTGGGAGCTGGGTGATGAGGCCCCCCAAAAGAGCAAAAACAACCATCCACAGGAGGTGTCTTCCCATTTGCATCTGTGGCTCTCTGATAGCTGCCTGCCTGGTTGCACCAGCAATTGTCAACCCCTGGGACTTTTTTAACACACCATTCTGCTCTCTTTCTCCAGTATATTTGTTTTAATAGCCCTCCCCACCCCCATCTTGAGTTAGCTCTTCTCCCAAATCATTGCCAAGTTCTCGGTCCAGCGAAGGAGTGGCAGATAATGTTTCTCTCCCTTGATGTGTTGACAGTGACCAAGAGGAAATCTTATCTCTTCATGAAACATTGCATCTTTGAATGTACCACATTGCTTGCCATTATGGGTCTCTAGAAATCATGGATTTAGAAGCAGGAAACAGCTCAGTTATTTTCTTTCCCTTCCACTCACTCACTAGTCAAACTTGTTCTGTGCATCTGCTTTTCTTGGGTCTTATGGTGTACTTCTTTTGGGGAAAAAAAAAAACTTTTTCTTTATCTTGAGAATTTTGTACAGGCATAGCATGAAATATGACTGTATTTACCTTTCTCCCTTCCCTCCTCTAATTCTCCTATATCCCCCTCAACAGCCCCCCACAACTTATGTCTTTTTTTTTTAATAACCCACGAAGTCCCATTGGTGTGGTTCACATATGCATGGTTGTGGGGGTCATCCAATGGAGCATGTGAGGCCTATCAGTGGTCACATCTGCAAAGAAGAATGGTTCTCCTTCCCACAGTGACTAACAAGTGCCAGTAGCTTCTCAGCAAGCGGGGGAGACTGGAGATCCTCGACCCTATCTATGCTGGAATTTCAGCTGGCGGCTTGATCTTCTACAGGTCTTCCTCAGGTGAACACAGTTGCTGTGAGTTCCTGGGCATTATCAGCCTTGTCGTGTCCGAGTTCATGAGCGTATGGGACGTGTCATGAGTGTATCAGCCCCATTGCATCCCGAAGTCAGCACTTTGCATCTCTCCTCCCCATCTGCCAGCTCTTCGTTCTTTTTGGCTCCTCTTCTTCATTGTTCTCGGAGCCAGAGGGGTGGTGAGGGTTGACACAGACGTCTCATTTAGGACTGAGAACTTGATCTGCCACTCTCAGCACTTGGATGACGTATGCTTTTTCTTCATTGACTGCTTGCTGCCCATGGCAAAAAGACGCTTCTCTGAGTAAGGTTGAGGGCAGCCCAGGTTGGTAGCAGGATCTTGTCCCCACTATGGGTCTAAAGTTTCTGGGGCTCAAGAAATAAGAAGAGCAGGGGGAAGAGGTAGAGAGAGGGGGATGGGATCTAAACTACTGTGGTTAAGCTGTGGCAATATTTAATGAGAACGCTGCATTTCCTTTAGGGTGAGGATTCCTCTCCTCCACCTGCTTAGATTGACACTGACATATCTGTCTGCCCCCCCTCCCCCCGTCCCTACTAGTCCCTACTAGAATGTTCTGGGAACGCTAGGATTGAAGCAGAGGAGGCTGGAGCGTCAGGGACAAGAGAGGTATGTGTGGTTGGTATCCGTATAACCTGGTGTTGATTACTTCTTGCCCTGGCAGAAGTTTAAAGTGGAGTTTCCAGCAACCCGGTGGACTCAGATCTCTCTTTCCTGGAACTGCATTTCTGGGTTCTTTGGGGTTTCCCTGCTGGAGCCCTCCACATTCACCTGCAACGGACTGCTTACATTCCCCTGGGCTTTTCATCAGCTGCGGATCATCATCTCTCCTTTCTGTCGTCCTGTTCCTACTGAGTCAGGAGCTATGTTAATGTGACTGCTCTCTCTTCTCAGTGGCCCAGATTTGTTCAAAAGGCATGCCATCTTTGGCTCTGACAACAGCCTGGCCTTCATCCTCATCTGTGCTGTCCCCAGCTTCCCGGGGCAGCTGTGGTTCCGGTCCAGTGCTTTCTCCAGCGCAGAAGCATCTCCAAGCTCTCAAGAGGCTATTGATCAATGTTTGCCCAAATGATACCAGCTGCTTTTGTGTCTATTACGGAAATTTTGAAACATACAAAAACTAAGAGATTGCTACCATAAGCCTGGAGTAACCCATAAAGCAATTACTCAGCTTGATGCCGATCATCAGGCCAATCATGTCTCCTTTGTGTACAGATGCACCCCTGCCTCTCTTTGTTGCGGATGCTAGAGAACTCCCACACAGATGTAATTTTCATGAAGCCCTTCAATGTATCAAAAATTTTAGCACCCTGATTTAAAATACAAAAAAAAAACCAGTACATAAACACTCAGCAAAGCCAATAATAATTTCTTAATGCCATCAACTATTATTGAAATCTCTCTTTCTTGTCATTCTTTTGGCAACCATTTGTTAGCTCCAGTCAGGATCAAAAGGGCCCCCAGTGGGCAAGGACACCTGCCCTGTTTTATGTCTGCTGAAATTTATCCTTTTTTTGGTTTTTCGAGACAGGGTTTCTCTGTGTAGCTTTGCACCTTTCCTGGAACTCGCTTTGTAGACCAGGCTGGCCTCGAACTCACAGAGATTCGCCTGCCTCTACCTACTGAGTGCTGGGATTAAAGGTGTGTGCCACCACCGCCCGGCTTGAAATTTATATCTTAAAGCAACAGATGTTTGTTCTGTAGATTCTAAGACTAAGATTGTTGCTAGTTTTGCCCATTTCATTGGTACTTTTACCAATATTTAATACTTTAACCAATATTATGTTCTTCTGCTTTCTGTATTGCCAATAAAAAATAACAATATTATATATGGGTAAAGGTGATCATAAAGAGTCTCCCTGTCTGCATCGCTACTTTCTGCAGATGTAAACTTTTTGTCACATGACACAGTGCCTGCTTTTCCTGAAGTCAAAGTTATCACTGGCTATCCTGCTGTCCACCTGCTTCAGGCATTCACCTTTGACCTAAGGATGTCTGTCCTCATTGGTGGTTAACACCCACATCATTTATTTCAGGTCATTTATTTTGATATCCACTAATGAAAAACAAGTGAACATATTCAGTTCTGACATCCTCATGCATCTCAAGAGAACTTTCCTCCTCCTCAGCTCTGGAAAATGGTCCATACAGGAACAAATAGATAAATGCTTGATTATTTCCTTTATAAGAAGTTTCTAGGGAATTGGTTCCAAGTTATCTTCCATGGACGACTTAGGATGTTTTTGCTCTTATGAAACTCATAGATTTTGTTACACTTATGTGGATGCTTATTATTTTTATTTCCACTTAAGCCATCTCGTCTTTGGTGAGTGAGATCATTTTAATGTTGGCTCTTAGGTCACTATGACATGACTCTGGTACTGTGTGAGACTTTTCCTGTAGAACAAAATATTTTTGGTCACTTTTTATACTTTTTGCTCTCCACTTGAACTATGACTTGGAAAAAGTCCTCGTTCTGTTTAGTGGGAGTAGTGGTCGGAGAGCAGACTTGGCCTCAGATGTACTGATTGTCACCTGTCACTGGTCTGATGATAATTTCTGTTCCTTTTCAAGGCTACGGGATTCTGATTTAAGAAAATGTTTATCTTTCAAGTTGGAGGATAGATAGACACTATTCCAGACACTATCTCATGTAGGAAAGATAAGTACCATGCCATAAAATGGATATGTTACTGCTTTAAGAAAGAACTGAAATTTAATTTTTATGGTGCTAGGGATTAAACACAGGAGCATCCATGCTAGCCAAGCACTCTATTACCCTTAATTTTTACAATTTATGAGTCACATTCCAAAAAAAAAAATCTGGAAGCCCTAAAATAAACCCCACACACGGGAAGACTACTCATCTTCAGCAAAAGATCAATTAGGTCTTAGTGTTTCCGAACCAAGACACTCTTGTATGTATTTTACTTGGCCATGACTGTATTTTCTAAGAAGAAAATAAAACCAAAAAGGAACAACTTTACAGGAATAAGAGAGCAAAGACAGAGCGTCATCAAAACTTTCTGGATGTTTATCCAGGCTTCTAATGGAACCCTAAAACTAAGTAGTCCTATATCCTTGCTGGAGATTTCAGACACAATGCCTGATATTCTTTTATTTTATTTTTTCGAGACAGGGTTTCTCTGTGTGGTTTTGGTGCCTGTTCTGCATCTCGCTCTGTAGACCAGGCTGGCCTCGAACTCACAGAGATCCACCTGGCTCTGCCTCCCAAGTGCTGGGGTTAAAGGTGTGCGCCACCACCGCCCCGTGATCTATCCTTAAGAGAAAGGGGTAATTACAATGTCCAGTGAGACGGGAAATGAAAGAGGAAGTGGGCAGCCAGCTCAGCAAGCCACAGCAACCTTGCTGTCTGCTTCCCCCTGCCCCAGCACCCATACTTGAAAACATTTTGCCCATTAGTACATTATGGCTTCATTGGCTTTTTTTATGGGAGAGACTTGTGAGGAATCCTGTGAAAATCGGTGTGTCTTCTGCTAAGATTGCTAAGATAGGTAGGAGTGTGACTACAGCTCTGAATAGGAGAGTGTCCAATAGGACTCACAGTTTTCATTAACTATAAATGTAGATATCAAACAATGGAAAGGAGCTGGTTTCTCTTAGTCTTAATGTATCCTGCAGGTGGACATATCAAAAGATTATGAAGCCCTAAAGTCCCACGGGAGTCTCGAACCACACTGAGCTGTATGCACAAATAGCTCAGACTTGGAAGCAGGGTGATAAGAGCCATGATCCTGATGGGATTCATTCTCTTATATGAAGTTTACAAGAAATATATCCTCACAACTCAACGTTTGCCAGCTCTGCAATGTTTATATGTTTGAGAAGTCGGGTATGAAAGGCCACAGATGTCTTTCAATAAGGGCCAGAAGGAAATGAGCACTAAAACTTGAAAATGCATTAAGTTTTTGATCATAGGCTCCCAACACCCCTAGCCGCTTACGCTGTACCTGCACTGCAAAGGAGCATAGAGAACACTGCCCCACAGATAAAGGGGCCATCGTTAGGAAACGGGCTCTCTACCCCTCACTCTTTCCTAGATCTTCCACCCTTCCTTTCCTGCATGCTCACTTGCTTGTCCCTCAGTTTCCGGTGTACAGATGCAAATGAAGAATGAGGCATCTATGAAGATGGGAAGAGGACCAGACATAGGAATAGTGAATATATATCTTAAAGCAACAGATTTGTTTGTTCTGTAGACTCAAAGACTAAGATTAGGAACAGACTAGGAATAGTGAATTGGTCATCAAAAACTTCCTGACAAAGAAACTCCAGGGCCAGGTGGCTTAAATCCGGGGGCCCTGGTACGTGTTAGGCAAGCACCTCACCATTGACTTACAATCAAACACTAATTTTGCTTTTGATTTTGAAACAGGGTCTCACCCAATTGCCCAGACTAAACTCTATCTATAGCTCAGATAGGTCTTGAATTTATAATCCTCCTACCTTGGTCTTTCAAGTAGCCTGTATCATAAAAAAAATTAATAAGAAAAACAGTTAAAAATCTAAGCCTTCTAGAGCCATTAAGATGATGGTTTATAAGGTATTGCATAGTACTAAGTAAAAAAATCAGAATTTCATATTGTACAATATTTTGCACATTATCTACTTCCTTATTTTTCTATCCATCCTGCAACCTGAAATAATTAGAATGTTCATCATTTGGCAGTGGGGTAGTGGGAGGAGGTCAGATTTTCTTCTTCATACATTCCTTTTTTCCAAATGTCCTGTAATGCACATATCATTTCATAGAACATATTTTTAGAAATCATGGAAAGAGGAGCTGGGGAGACAGTTTAGCAGTTAGGAGCACTTACTGCTCTTGCAGAGGATCTGGGTTCAGCTTCCAGTACCCACATAGTAGTTTACAATCATCTGTAACTCTAGTTCCAGGGGATCTGGTGCCTTCTTCTGACCTCCATGGGCATCAGGCACACATGTGATATACATACATACATTCAAGTAAAACATTCACACACTGTCTTAGGGTTTCTATTGCTGTGAAGAGACACCATGATCACAGCAACTCTTATAGAGAAAAACATTTAAATGGGGCTGGCTTACAGTTCAGAGGTTTAGTCTATTATCATCATGGTGGGAAACATGGCAGCATGCTGGCAGATGTGGTTCTGGAGAGGTAGCTGAGAGTTCTACATCTCAATCTATAGGTAGCAGAGGGAGACTGCCACACTGAGCTTGGCCTGAGCATACAGGAGACCTCAAAGACTGTCTCCACAGTGACACACTTCCTCCAACAAGGTCACACCTATTCCAGCCAGGCCATACCTCTCAATAGCATCACTCCCTATAAGCCAAGCTCTCAAACACATGAGTCTATGGGGGCCATTCCTATTCAAACCACTGCACACACATAAAATAAAATTAACAAATACTTTTAAAGGCATGGAAAGATTAAGAAAAATGTTTCCAGATCCTCCTTTTTACATATGGAAAAGCCAGCTCACATTGGGCCTGCAGGTGTACCTGCTGCCTTCCCAAGGCTCTGAGCCTGCTAGGAACAACTGGGAAGCTGGTAGCAGGGCCCACATCTGACTGCTGGGATGAACCCTGGATGGGAAACACCCTTAAATGGATGACTTTGTCATGACATGTTCTGTCTGTTTCTCTGGGTAGATTTTCTGTCTAGAAAGAATAAGCATGAAGCTGTGCCTAGCTGTAGAGCTGGAGAGGTCTTAGTCATAGAGTGTTAGTCCATAAAGAGCATCATCATCCTTGGAGTAAAGACATGTGATTCTGGAGCCCTTGAACTATGAACCAGAATAGCACTGGCCTGAGGATTGACTCTAGGTCTGGCCATTTAACACACACACACACATACACACACACACACACACACACACACACACACACACACAAGAGCAAACAAGAGTAGTTAAGAAGGTGGGGAAGTGTTTGAATAAACACGACTGTGCTGGGAAGGTTATGAGCAAGCATTCCAGCTGATCTCTGAGCTACTGGCATAACTTTTAGGTTGAAGTAGAAGAATTGAGGCAAAAGAACACAAATATGCATAATTACACTGACTTGGTCCAGCTGTCATCTACTTGGTCATTATCTTGATCTTGGTTCTACAAGAAAGTTCCAGAGAAGTCCTTGTCCCTTGAGGGGACAGTCTGGCTCCTGTGTTATGGTTACTTCTTCTGGCGGAGGTGGGGGTAGGGTGGGGGGGTTGTGTGGCAGCCTGTTTCTGCCAAGGGAAATTTCTCCCATTTCCTGGGTTATCTTCTCATGGGGCATTGTATCTTTGCAACTGCAGTGTTCGTGGAATCCAGGGTGACTGTAGGTTTAGAATAATGAGTGCAGCCCGGTGACTTTTCCGGGTCTCAGTCAGGAGACTGCAAAACACCTCACTATTGTCTTTGTACCATCAGCCTTGAAAGGAGACGAGACAGGCTGGGTCCTCCAGTTTGGAGCAGAATGATTATCATGCCTGTGTACAGAGTTGGATGGGGATCTGGCCAGAGGAATGAAGACATACACAAAATGAAGACAGAGATAACAAAGTTTACCCCCATTTAGTGGCCCATTGGGCATCTGTGGACCCGAGCCAGGAACCAGCACTTTTGAGCAATGCCTTTGAAGTGCCTGTTACGATTACACTTATCAAAACATGAAACCAGACTCGTGTTACTGAGTGAGGACAACATGGGATCTCAGAGAGAGAATGTCTTGTTGTCTTGGTTTCTTTTCCTGTTTGTGTGACCAGACACTCAAACAAAAGTCATACAAGGGAGGTCTATTCTGGTCATATTTCAAGGGTCCAGTCCATGGTGAAGTCAAAGCATTAGGAACTTAAGCGGTTGATCATGTGACACCCACAATTAGGAAACAGAGAGTGATGAATGCACGGTGCTACTTATCTTCCCCCTTTACACAGTCTCAGACCCTGGCCAGGAAATGTTCCACCCACTGCAAGTACATCTTCCTGCCTCAATTAGAACAATCAAAATAATCCCCTAGCATGCCCAGAGGCCTGGGTCACAAGTGACTCTAGATTCTGTCAAGCTGGCCCAACACTAGGTATCTCACAGATCAAGCCTACCACAGTACACCATTTGTGTGTGTGTGTGTGTGTGTGTGTGTGTGTGTGTGTGTGTGTGTATGCATGTGTATATACTAGAATTACCTGGAGGACTGTGAAAGTAGGCTGATGGGCCCCACCTCAGAGATTCCAGTTTAGTAGATAGGAAGGTGAAACTTTACAATGCTACCAAGTTCCCAGATGTCCCTGCTGGCCTGGTAGCTATACACTGAGAAGTAATGCTCCTGGCAGAACCACTTTAGAAGGGAAATGAGAGGACCTGTGACCTTGAGACCCAAAGCTTATAGCAGAGGAAGCTTTTGACTCATGAATTCTCTCCCTTTCTTTAGACTAATCAACCTCTCTTTATTACTCTACTTAAAAGATATTTATTTTGTGTGAGCGAGAATTGTTGAAACCAAGGTTGGAAAAAGCACAGGGACAAATAGCCAAACGAATGGAAACACATGAACTATGAACCAATGGTTGAGGAGCCCCCAACTGGATCAGGCCCTCTGGATAAGTGAGACAGTTGATTAGCTTGATCTGTTTGGGAGGCATCCAGGCAGTGGGACCTGGGGCTTATACAGGGACACTTGGCTCAGCCTGGGAGGAGGGGACTGGACCTGCCTGGACTGAATCTACCAGGTTGAACTCAATCCTCAGAGGAGTCTTTGCCCTGGAGGAGATGGGAATGGGGGGTGGGCTGGTGGGAAGGTGGGGGGGGGGGAGGGAGGAGGAATCCGTGGCTGATATGAAAAATTAAATTAAATTATAAAATAAAATTTAAAAAAAGAAAAAAAAAGATATTTATTTACTCATTCATCAAAGTAGAACACTCATCACATAGCAAATGCCAAAGAAGGATCAGTTAACAGAGTAGACAAAGTCTAACTTGAGGCAACTTCTGCAGGGACAGCTTCACATGAACTCAATTGTAGTGTCCATTTCCATAACTGTTTATGGGCATCTCATTGTACTATAGAGGACAGGAAAGACACGAGATGTCTTTCTGTGCTAACAGTACTAACGTGTCTACTGTGCTAACAGTAGGTAATAAGTAGTTTAATATTCATGCACGCTAATTTGGCCTTCCTTTGGCGATATCTACTCTGACCCTCATGTGTATTCTGGTTAAGAAAGCACAAAATCCAAAGGTTCTTGCAATCCCACTAGACCAGCTACAGCTGGACCCATGGGTCTTTGTTCCTGCATCTTTCCCGTTGAGAACATGTGTATTTTGGTCCCAGCTGTCTTCCACCTTTGGGACCTCCTTGTGACACCTCAACCCTGGCCCTTTTAATGATACCATCTGTCAGAAAGTCTGCTGTATTGGAAAAATAAACACTGCCTTATCCAAGATGCTGATGGTGATATGGTCCATCCACCCTGGCTGTACCTTTGTATATATGTTATCCCGTCCCAGACTTCTAGCTGCTGGGTCTATGATTTGAATTCAAGCATCTCAGTCTTGTCCATGAGACTCTGTTCCATGACATCTTAGACAGTTCACTTCTCAGTGTATAGGAAAATTACCCATGACTTCGATGAAATTTCCCTACAAGACCATAATAGTCAAGCAAACAAATGACAGACCATGCCTATTAGCATTTCTTTTCTTTCTACTACATCTTCCCTCTATCCCAGTTTAACCAAGGGAGCGAATTGACACAGAACAGACCTGAATAACACCTATCTGACAGGCTTCCTGTGAAAATCAGAATAAGTATGTGTGGTGAGTATAGCAGGGTCTGCTGGGGATCACAGCTTTTCTGTTGCCCACAAGATAATACTGAATCAATGCAAACAATACAAAAATTCCAAAGGCCTCCTTCATCAATTGAAGAAATTTCTTTTTTATTTGACAATTAAATTATGCTGCAAACTTATGCCGCCGAATGCACCCCGACAGTGGTTTATTGTTGTTGCTCTCTCCATAGCAAAGAGTTTTCCTTGCGCCTTAGTTATTCAAAGGGACAGTTTCTCAGATTACTTCAGAATAACCACTGTGCAACCCACAAAGCAAGAACCAGGTCTGGGGTTCATCTATTAACACTATTACTTTGTCTTCTTGGCTCCAACTGTAGTCACTTAACATACATTATATATTTTCTTCTATAAAGTCAACCCTTGGTCGTTCATGATGCTCTGCCGAAAGGTGAGCTCCTACTGAGAAGTCGGTGGACCCATCTTTCTATTTGAAATATTCTACATCTCTCTGTATCAGGGCCAAGAAAGTTGGATCACATTTAACAAGGTTTTGTTTGGGATTTTGGCGCTGCGGCCTGGTGAGATCTTTCCCCCTTCCCCAGCTCAGAAACTGACTAATAGCAGCCATCCAGGCAGCAGCTGCATGTTATTTCCCCATGAAGTGCCCTTGGCAGGCTTCTGCTGCTCCATATGGTCTGCAGTGCTGGCCTCCAGGAAACCAGCTCCCTCTCCCACCACTACTTGCATTGTTTATGATCCCAGCATGTGTGTTTGAAAGGCAATTGTACAGAAAAAGATTCTGTGCTCTGTCTCTTTCTTCCTTATTAACTTTTATGTGAATAACTCACAGAGCGGTAATCTAATGTCTTTATCCCACGTACGTGTTCTCCATCCATTGAGGCTGCAAGATAACTTGCAAGATAACCAAGAAGAGATCAAGGAAGCCAACCGAATTGTTACCCCCAAAGACCCAGGTATTAGAGCAAGCAGTTCAGTGGCCGTTACACATTCAGTGGACTGGGTGGTAGCTCATATACAACAGCGACTCAGTCTCACAGTCTGAGGGCTGGAAGTCTGGGGCCAGACAGGATTGTGATTAGGTTCTGGTGAGATTCCTTCTCCAGGATTCCTACTGATGACTTGTCTCAGGGACTTCCCACAGTTGAAAGAGGGTGAGAGAGCACCCTGAGACCCCTTTCATAATGGCATTAACTCCTCTCATGCGGTCTCATTGGTCATCCAGCCTAGCCTACTTGGAAAGTTCCCAGACCTGTGAGAGGCCCTGTCTCCAAAGACCAAGATAGATAACGCTGGAAGAACGACAGGAGGGGCTTCCTCTGGCCTCCACGCATGCACTTGCACCCACACTGTAGAGTCCGTGAAGACAGTCTATACTTGTTCCACATTACTGAGCATATTCCTGGTAGGAGAGCACATCTTCCTTAAATGGATGCTGAGGGACTGAATTGCCCACATACAATGTCTGGAGATTAGCATTTCCAGAGAGCAGCATCTAGCTCCAAACACTGCAAACCAACTGGTTTCTTTTCTTCCATCCATGTATTTCCAGTGTTGACCCTGTAGATCTCCCACCAACGTAAGGCCTGTCCTGCATGTTCCTTTGGACCTCAAACCCCAAATTGTAATGGCTAGCAAGAACTTTATTACATCTGAGAATACAGTGAAATCATGAAACCAAAACTATATCCCCCCCCCCCCCCCCCCTTCTCTCTACTTTTCTTTTTTATTAAATCCCCCTCTCAAACCGCCCTCCCCGCCTTGTACCACATGGGTTTGAACACTTGGTCCCCAGCTGGTAGCACTGTTTGGGAAGGTTGTGGGAACTTCGGGGGGTGGAGTCTTGGAGGGGGAAATGAGTCTCTAGGGATGGGTTGTGAGGGTTGATAGCCTGGGCCTGTTTCCTGTCTGCTGCTTTCTAAGGATGGCGGCAATGAGACCAGCTGCCTCACACCCCAGGCACCACATCTTCCTCACCATTATGGTCTGGATCCTTTTTTAAAATATGAGCCAAACTACTTAACCCTCACTCCCATAGGTCACTTCTTGTCAGGTATCTGGTCATAGCAGTGAGAAAGTCCCCTGTGATCATGGGGACTGTACTGGCTGGCTTTGCATCAGCTTGACACAAGCTCGAGTTATCGGAGAGGAAGGAGCCTCCATTGAGGAAATGCCTCCATGAGATCCAGCTGTAAGGCATTGTCTCAATGCGTGATCAGGGGGGGAGAGCCCAGCCCATGGTGGGTGGTGCCATCCCGGGGCTGGTCGTCCTGGGTTCTAAGAAAGCAGGCTGAGCAAGCTACAGAGAGCAAGCCAGTAAGCAGCAACCCTCCATGGCCTCTGCCTCAGCTCCTGCCTCCTGGTTCCATCCCTACTTGAGTTCCTATCCAGACTTCCTCCAATGATGGACTACAATCTGGAAGTGTAAGTTAAATAAACCCTTTTCTCCCCAACTTGCACTTTGGTCATGGTGTTTTGTTGCAGTAATAGAAATCCTAACTAAAACAGGGACACATCACTTGGACTCTTTCCAGGGTTGTTGGGGTCCCACATGGGCAAACATCCCACGAACTAAGATCAGAGAGATATACAGTGACTCTACAGCTTGTCTCCTCCTCTGTGTACCCAACAGGCTTAATGCAGCCAATTAGTGATGATGTATGTACACATGGATGTCCAATTGATTTCATGTCATGTGTCTTCAATTCCCACGCAAGTTTCTATATCATAGGATACATAGTATGTATCTAACCGATGTTTAATGAATGCCTGAATACAAAGAAAGCAGTGGACAGGCATGATTTTACCTGTTACTTGTGAGGTCACTGTGATCAAGGGTAACTACCTTTCTCAGGCCCGAGTAGTTGGAGAATGCATCAGAGCCAGGACCGGGTGACATCTCTGGTACTCAGACGGGATTTACAGTATTCTCCCTCACTGACCTCTTACTACAGGGACAGTCACAGGCTCTGGCTCCTCCCCATCTGGCCCATTCCCGCCTGGAGAATGGTATACCTGAAGAGCCTTGCAGCAGCCATGTTGTTCTATATCAACCCATGCTCGGGCCGTGGGACCAGGAGCTAACCTTCATTGTCACACCCAGAAGAGTGACACCAGGCATGAGAAGCCCATCAGCCCCAAAGCCTAACCAACACGATGTGCCACCTGGAGACACGGCTCCCACAGGTGGTTCTCAGCACAGTGTCCTATCATGGGAAGGCTGAGTCCCAACGGCACCTGCTTTCTGGAGTTAGAGACTACGCTTCTAGAAGGTAAGCAGCCAGCAAGCAGATTCCCAGGGTAGATATCCTTCCAGAAGTCTCCAGTAGCTGGACCACCCCTCCCGCCAAAGCTGGTGCAGCTTCCAAGCACAGAGTGGCAAAATCAGAGCTCTAGCTTCTGATCAGTCCACAGTTCTCAAGATCCAGTCAGCACTGAAGTCCCTGGGAAGCCTCACCAGGCCCTGCAAATTCAGCAGGTTCAGGATGGGGCCCTAGCCTATGGAGTTATCTATTTATGTATTTATTTATCGGGACTCTCTTTCTCTCTCTCTCTCTCTCTCTCTCTCTCTCTCTCTCTCTCTCTGTGTGTGTGTGTGTGTGGTATCTGCACATGTGTCTGTGGGTGTCTCCCTTGGTCACTCTTCACCTTCATTTTCTGAGACAGGTCTCTCACTGAACCTGAAGTTTATAAGTTTAGCAAGGCTGGCCGGCCAATGAGCCCTAAGTACCTGCAAATCTGGGCCCACCAAGGCTGGGATTATGGGCATGCACCGTTGCCCCTGGATTTTTTACATGGATGCTAGAGATCTGCGCTTATTTATCTGTCGGCCATGCACTTTACAGACTGAGCCTTGTCCCTGTGTATTTATTTTTGTGACACTGGGTACTGACTAGTCTTTGCACGTCTCACATGCTCCCTGGGAAACTGATGCTGCTGGTGTGAGGCCTGCACATTTAAAAACTACGGTTCTTTGTGTAGGGGTGAGGTCTGGTGGCCGTTCCCCTGTCTTCCACGTCATGTCTATTGACATTGTCCTTGCTCAGCTCGTGTTTAGGCAGTCATGTTGGTGAGACCTTGTGGATGTAGCTTGGGACAGTACTAGGGTGGCCACAGGCAACTAAGGAGTACTGAGAGTGGGAAAAATAGTCTTCCTCAAAAAAGAGCACCCCAATTGCTTATCCAATACCAAATGGTCAGCCCTGAAAACATACAGACAGACTGACCAGATTATATGAATATATAAATATATATATATACATCATATACATTTACATACACAAATGTATGTAATATCAGTTATTGAAAAATGAGGCCATGATTTGAAAGAGCAAGGAGGAGTATATGAGAAGCTTTGGAGGGAGGAAAGAGAAGGGAGAAATGTCGTAATCATATTATAATCTCAAAAATAAAGTAAAACAAAAAGCCTACTATTCTGCTAGGCATGATGGCTCACGCCTTTAATCCCAGTACTCAGGAGGCAGAGGCAGGCAGATCTCTGGGAGTTAGAGGCTGGCCTGGTTAACATAGTGAGAGTCTTAAGCCATCTGGGGCTATAAAATGAGACCCTGTCAAAAACAAACAACTAAAAGATGAAGCTGCTGTTTTCACTTTGGGAGCTCCTCTATACAGCTGCGTGAGGGACTCTGCGCCTTCCGTCTGACCCAGCTGTGGAACAGTTCACAGTCTCTATCAAAGGATCAGTAGCATATCACACCTCCCAGTGACTGACCACTGGCTGTGTCCACACTAGAATTTCTTAGCCCATCTTCTTTGGATGGATTTTTTTTTAATTTTAGGGGATGTTCTGCATGTTGCACAATGTTCAGAGATATCCTGCTATCTGATCTTTACATTTATTTATTTGTTTGTTTGTTTATTTATTTATTTAATGCTAGATAAGTACTCTGCCATGTAGACCCCTCTAGAAAACTGAGAGCTGACCTGAACCAGAATGATCCCCTTCCTTTGGGACTCACAAGTCAATGCTCCATCACATATTCCAGTTCCTTCAATAGCGGACCTATGTGGGTAATGGAGCAGATGTTACCATCAGCCCACTTGAAAGGTGTGGAGGCTGAGGTTCCATGAGGTACAGGGTTTGCCCAACTTTACATGGGTAATAAATGTTAATGAAGGACTGGAATATATGTTCTTGAACTTCCAGCCCAGTAAATGGGCCATCACATGAGGCAATCTGCATTCAATCTATGAGTACACTGCATCAGGTAATGGCATTTTAATGATGGCCAAATAGTCAGAAAAGACATAAAACCATTTGTTTGTTCATGTGGCAGAGTTTGAAAATCCAGAGAAGAGCTAATAAAATCAAGGTATTTGGAGATGAAACTGGAATTTCTCTTGGGGACAGGTGTCAGCTGTAGAGGCAGGCAAACTAAAGTTCCCTGGACAGCACACCTGGCCAAGTCAATGACCTTCTGCACCCATAACAGCACAGTTGACCAAGCCAATGACCTTCTGCACCTACAACAGCACAACTGGCCAAGCCAATGAGTTTCTGCACCCATAACTGTGAAGGCAGCCTGTTCATTATGTAAGTAATCTTTTTAATTGGTCTACTATACAACAATTTCTATCTCTTCTCTATCTGATATCTATCTATCTATCTATCTATCTATCTATCTATCTATCTATCTATCTATCTATCTCCATCTTCCCCCACCCCGTGTGTGTGTGTGTGTGTGTGTGTGTGTGTGTGTGTGTGTGTGTACATGTTTCTGTCTATCTGTCTGTCCTTGCCCCCAGATAACCACTAATTTTCACTGCAGTGGTGGCCTTAGTTTATCAGGATGAGCATTTAGACAAAGACCAAGCCTTGGAGAGTCCATGTGTTTTGAGAGAAATATTCTCATCACCAGTTCAATACAGCTTTTGCGCCTTTTCAGCTATCTTATTTGAAGTTCTGAAGAGAAAGCAATGCTCACTTGAGTTTGAGCACGTATCATACAGAGGAACTTCAAAGAGAAACAAATACAGGAAATTAAGGTAACCCGGAAGGACGGTAAGTATTCAAGTGACCATTTGCTTTTATGTCTCATGCTTATGAAAAAGTGCCCCCAGTAGTGTGTGTGTGTGTGTGTGTGTGTGTGTGTGTGTGTATGTGTGTGTATGTGTGTGTGTATGTGTGTGTGTATGTGTGTGTATGTGTGTGTGTGTGTGTGTATGTGTGTGTGTGTGTGTGTGTGTGTTACAGTATCACTATGAGTGAGATAAAACTTGCTGGTGAGAAGATTGATGAATGAGACAGTTTGTCTGGTTTTCAAAGCCAGTTGCTATTTATGTCTTTTTCCTCTTTGGCCCAATAAAAGCTTTCAATGTGAGGTTAAAATGGTTGAGGGTTGCTGAGTGAGCCAGCAGGACCATCGCAGAGAGAGTAATGGACTTCAACCCTAGTGATAGCAAAACAAACTGCTCAGCTGGAGAGGATTTTCATCCACTATAGAGTAACCCAGTAATGAAAGAGTGTGGATTCCTTGCTCCTAGGTCAACCTGTCCCAACCTCTCAGGCACTTGGGGGCCCCAGTGATGCCAGGCAGATGGAGTTACAGAAATAATCACCCAGCCAGGACACTCACTGCCGTGTGGCAATGAATTTGTCAGGACTGCGCTCGCCCAAACAGAATGGAGTCGCTTTAATGGCTTCCACTTGGCTCCATATGGTCCCTCAATGTGCATACTCCCTGTGGTGGGCTTTTCTTGGCCAAACTTCTTTCTGTGAAATTTATTAAGAAGGAAAAAATGAGTAACGGTGAAACCCCAAACCCTTACTTTCCAGAATCTGACTGAAGAAAGGAAAATCCTATTTAAAATATATATATATATATGTGTGTGTGTATGTGTGTGTGTGTGTGTGTGTGTATGGAAAGAACAGATGAAGTGCAACTGTAACACCTTTCCAGCCTTTGACCACAACTTCAATAAAATAATCATTCCTTGAAGTCGAACGTTATGCTCCGGGTTTGCACTGTTGTCTGTGTTCCTACTAGTGCTGGTGAAAAGGCTGTGTCAGTGTAGATAAGGATTTGTTCTGTACTATAGCAAAATACCCAAGAATGAGTAATGTGTAAAGGAAACGAATTGATATATCTCTGGAATTTGGTAAGGTCAACAGCACTGGTGTTGGCATTCTTGCTGAATCTTGCTTGAGGCACCCCATAATGAGATCACAAACCCCAGAAATGGGATCTCATCTTTGTATGAAAACAATAACTATCGTGGATGTTACACTCTCATAAACTCATCTAATTCTAATTACCTTCAAAAATAACATTGACATGCAGATTTAGGACTTTCTATATATAAATTTTAGGGGAAATGCATTCAAAGCATAGTAAAAACAGAAACAAAATATTACTTTTATTTGAAATGTTCATGATTGCAGTGAGAGGTTAGCTGCATGGCTGTTGATTATTGGTTCACTACTTCCTACCTGTGGAACCTGGAGCACAGCACTCAACAGCTTAGATATATTTTCCTTAGTCTTAAATTTTGTCCAACAAACCTCAGCTTTATTAGGTTCCGTGTGTAAAAAGATGAGTAGAGCATATTATCCAAAGTAGATGGAAAACTTGCAAAACTAATTGTTAAAACTAAAACTCAGAGTGTAAATAGCAACTCTTAGAAGGAGGAAGGGGTAGAATTAAATACTCATCTTTTCAACTGAAGATTAACAGATGTGATGGTGATGATGATAACGATGGTGACCATGACAGTGATAGTGATGATGATGTGGTAGTGACTGTGGTACTGATGGTGATAGTGATAATGACTATGATAATGATTGTGACCCTGATAGTGATGGTGATGATGATGATGATGATGATGATGATGATGAGGGTGGTGACCATGATATTGGTAATGATAATGATGATTTGAATTTGCCTGGTAACTTCCACTTGGGGTATATAGATGAAGTCTAATATATAAATATATTCTTCAAACAGTTAAAAAACCTGAAAGAAAAAAAAAAAGAAAACCTGAAATGTTTTTTTTAAGTTTCTTACTTTAAGTAAGTTTCTTGGAGGTTGGAAGATTGTAATTGCGTTGGGCCCCTAGGTTCCTGATTCATTCATTTGGGTGAACCAGGATTCCAATCACTGACATGGAGAGAGGCAGGAACCAGGCAGATTTCGAGAGTCAAGCCTTCAGTTGAGAGTATGTATAGTTTGAGAAGTTCATTGAAAATCCAAGCACAAAAGCTACAGACAAGAATTGGGAGTTCAGGAGAAATACTTGGAGAACCAGAAGAAGCATTAGGGCTAATACAGAGCTTAAAAAGTTTAATATCAAGTAGGTACTCAATAAATGCAGGATACAATATTAATGAGCTTCCTGATTGATCGTCTTTCATGTGACACTGTGCTGGAATTCAATATTCCTTTGTAGTTTAAGGCATTTAAATACAGCTTTGTTGAGATATAGTTTCCATGCCATAAAGTCCAGTCTTTAGGGTACAATTCTGTGGCTTTTCACATTCTCACGGAGCTTTGCAGCCCTTACTGTGATCTGATTTTTAGAACTCACCCAGAAAGAAACATTATATCCATCATCAGTCCCATAGTTTCTTTTATGTTACCGAGATAAACATTCTGACCAAAACTTGGGGGAGGAGAGGTTTGTTTGGCTTACACTTCCAGGTCACAATGTATCATCAAGAGAAGCCCGTGCAGGCACATAAGCAAGAACATGAAGCAGAAATCATAGAGGAACACTGCTTATGGGCTCACATTCAGTGAGCTTTCTTATACAGTCCAGACTCCTCTGTAGAAGGGTGGTGCCACCCATATCAATATCAGTCAAGACAGTCTCTTCACAGACATGACCACAGGCCAATCTGATTAAGGCAATTTCTTCAACTGAGGTTCCCTTTTCCCAGGTGACTCTAGGTTGGATCAAGCTGACATTAAAATTAACCAGGGTATCCACTATTCTCTTTTCCCTCCAAGCTCTAGTAACCATGATCTATTGCTATGGGTTTGCCCATTCTGGGTATTTTGCACAAATGGAGACTATAATAGGTAGGCTGGTTTCTTTTAGTATAAAGTTTATAGGCAAAGTATATGCTTATGTCATGTATCAATACCTCATTCATTTTGTATGGGAATACTATCCCATTGCGTGGCAATACATTTAGTTCATTCACTCTTGGGCCACAGAGCTGTTAGATAGTGTGCAGTGGTTATGGAATTTCTGAACATTTGTTTACATACTTTGGATGACCATATTTTTCTCTTGGATATATACTTAAAAGTGAGATTTCTGGGACATATATTAACTTCGTTTAACCATTAGAAACTGGCCAAATTGATTTCCGAAGTTGCTATACCCTTTCGTATCTCATCAGCAGTGAATGAGGGTTGAGTTTCTCCACACCCTCCCTAGCACTTGATGGCCTGCCTTTGTATTTTAGCCTTTCTCTTGGTATCTAATGGCATTAAGTATCTTTCCACGTGTTTTGGCGATCTTTACATGTACTTTGGAGAAATGTCTGTACAAATGCTTTTCCCACTTACTGAATCACTTGTCTTGTTATTGTTGAATGACGTGTTCTTTGTATATTCTACATAAAAGTCTTTTAATGAGATATATGAGCTGAGATATTTTCTCTCATTTTGTGTGTTGTTCTTTTACTTTCATGATAATGCCCTTGAAGCACGAAACCTTTAATTTTGGTAAAAATCTAATTTATCTATTTTTATTTGGCTACTATTCTTTTGATGTTGTTACTAAGAAACCATTGCCTAACTGTGAGTCACCAAAGTTTAATCCTATGTTCTTTAAAGAGTTTATGGTTTTATTGTCTATATAGGGTGAGGTAGGGATCTGCTATAGAATATTATTTTAAGATGTGTTACATTTGTTTATGCTATAGAACATTTGTTTAATGATGCAAAGTTGTGTTGCATTCTTTTATGTTGCATTTGTTTAACTCTGTGAAGCTGTGTTACTGTGCCTGTCTAAAACACCTGATTGATTTAATGAAGAGCTGAACGACCAATAGCAAAGCAAGAGAAAGTATAGGTGGGGCTAGCAGGCAGAGAGACTAAATAGGAAGAGAAATCTGAGAAAAAAAAGGTTGAGGAGCAAGAAAAGGAGGGGGATCTCAGGGGCCAGCCTCCCAGCCACACAGCAAGTCATGGAGTAAGAAGTCAAAAAAGGTATACAGAAATAGAGAAAGATAAAATCCCAGAGGCAAAAGGTAGACAGGATAATTTTAAAAAAGCTGGCAAGAAACAAGCCAAACTAAGGCTGGGCATTCATAAGAAAGAATAAGACTCCATATCATTTATTTGGGACCTGGATAGTAGGTCCCCAAAGAGCCAAAAAAGTCAAAAGAGTTTAAAAAACAAACAAACAAACAAACAGAGATCAAATACTATTGTTTTTCACAGGAGTGTCCAAGTAGATGGGCAACATTAATTTACAATTTTATCCTTTCTCCATTTTATTGTTTTAGCACCCTTGCTAAAAAATCAACTGATCATGCTGGACACAACGGTGAATGCCTTTAAACTAGCACTCAGGAGGCGGAGGCAGGCAGATCTCTGTGAGTTCGAGGTTAGCCAGATGCACATAACGAGCTCCGGGCCAGCTACGGCTCCACGGTGAAATCCTGTCTAAAAAATCACAAAAACAAAACAAACAAAAAACAAACAAAAACCCTGATCACAAATGGTAAAAAAATTTCCAAATTTTGAGTTTTATTCAGCTATTAATTTTAATTTATGTGTATGAATGTTTTGCCTGCATGTATGTCTGTACACTGTGTAGGTGCTTGGTGTCCCTGGAGGCTAGAAGAAGATGCCAGGTCCCCTAGATCTGGAGTTACAGACAGCTGTGGGCTAACACGTGGGTGCTGGGGACTAACCTGGTCTTGGGAAAGTGCTCTCAGCCATTGAGGCCATAACTTTGACTTCTGTCCCACTGATCCGTACATCTGTTTTATGGGGCTCTCACAGTGCCTCGATTGCTGGAGGTCTGTGGTTAACTTTTGAAATGTGGAGATGGGAGTCCTCCAACCGTGTTCTTCATTTTCAAGACTGTCCTGGCTATTTGGTGTCCCTATCCACTTCCACATAGAGTTAGAATCAGCTTGTCAATTTCTACACAAACAGATTGTAGATGGCAGGTCAGTCTTATTCCGATATGAATAATCCACCAGTTTAACAGTGTCAAGTATTCTAATCCATGGACATGGAATGCTTCCTGGTCATCTCAGTCTGTTCAATTTGCTTTCACCTGTGTTTTGTAGTTTCTACTATGCAAGCCTCACATTTTTTAAATTTATTCCTAATTAAATTGTACTTCCTGATGTCCTTATACATGGAATTGTTTTTAATTTCATTTTTAAATTTTTCATTGCTAGTGCACAGAACCAAAATTTATTGTGTTATGATCTTATATCTTGCAATCTTACTGAGGTTAATACTTGGATTTTTTTGTGAGTTTCTTAGAATGAGTAATGTCACCTGAGAATGGTTGGAGCTTTCAATAGCGTGCTGAACGAAAGTGTGTATAGTAGATATCCTTGTTTTATCTCAGGTCTTGGGCAGAGATCAGTTTTTGGTTTGGGGATTTGTTTGTTTGTTTGTTTTTGTTTTGTGTTGTGTATGTATGTGTATCTTGCTTTTTGAGACAGGTTTCTTTAAGTAGCCCTGGTTATCCTGGAACTTGCTCTATAGACCAGGCTGGCCTCAAACCTACAGAGATCTGTGTGCCTCTACTTTCCAAGTGCCAAGATTAAATGTGTGTACCACCATGCCCATTAGAAATCAATTTTAAACAATATGAGGTTATCTGTTAGATGTTAATTGTCAATTTTTCAAGTGTATATTTTTGAATAGTGCCACGAGAGAGTATTAGTATTTTCAACATTATTATTTTAAGAGTTTCATCCTGATAGTCTATTTTTTGCAATATTTCCTTATAATTATTTTTGTTTCATATTAATAAGGCCAGCATTAATGTCTTCTCTTTCATTTTTGGTTTTATTAATCTGAGTGGTCACTGTTGTTTGAGGAAAGGCCTGTTTGTTTGGTTTGGGGTTTCGATTTAACGAGAAAAACTCTTGCTATGCATCCTAGGATAACCTTGGACTCACTATGTGGCCAAGACTTGCCTTAAATTCACAATCCTCCGCTTCAGCTTTCTTAGAACTCAGATTACAAGTGAGAGCCAGCATGCTCAGCTCAATCCTTCATTCTTGTCAGTCTTCATTTTGTTATTCTTTCAAAGAACCAGTGTTCATTTATGTAGTATTTCTTTTCATCTTAACTTTAGTTTTTCATTCCCTGGAATAGACTTGGAGACTACCAACTCGGCTGTCTAACAGAGATCTAAACATTGTGTAAACAGCAGCGCAGTGGCAATGATCAATCTTTCATGAGTTCTTCTGCTCGGCCTCGGTAGGAGATTGGAGCCAAAGAATGCAGTGTAATCTACTGCAGAGTTCAGAACTGAAAACCAAACCAAAACAAAAAGGAAAGTCAAGGAAGAGAAATGGACCTCCAGTTCTTGGGCTGACCTCACTCCTAGCATCCCGGATGTTCCCAATGTGTAACAAAAAAATAAACAAACCACAAAAAAATTAAAAAACCCCCACTTCTCTTGGGGATCTCTGTTCCCTGCAAAACTCATAATCATCACCCCAGACAACGGCCATAAAATTTCCCTCATTCAAACCCTGGTTCCTTCCAACACTTAAGGTGGCCCCAACCAGACACCAAATTTTTTCTTATTGCCAGGTGTGCATTTTGAGAGTGAGAGCCAAGGCTGTGTGTGTGTGTGTGTGTGTGTGTGTGTGTGTGTGTGTGTATGTGTGTGTGTGTGTGCGCACTGTTGGTAAAATGACTCAAATTGTGATTGTCACTGAAAACAACATCATCGCAGTCACATCTGCCTTGCATACCAGGTGCTTTCAATAACCTCATTCATCCACAGACTTGGTCTCTCAGTAGAGTTCTCTGTCTTTTTCCCAGCAAATGATTTTTTAGAACATCGTGTTATAACATGCACACCTGAAGCTCTGAGTTTGCCGTTCTTCTCTATTCGAATCCCCAATGTGCTCATTAAAGTCTTAAGTTCTTGAAAGGAGTCAGAGCATTACTGGGTGTTTACTCTTTGCATGCAGGAAGGACACTGGATAAGACACAATAGGAGGAAATCTCAAAGAAATCAGGTGCTTTGAAACCTAATTTAGTGTCTGAGGAGATGGTGTATTGGATGGAGGACAGCTTTAACACCACTTTTCTCTAGGTACAGAAAAGGGGGAAATACGTAATGCTTAGAATTATGATTAGAAGCATTCGAAGTAGCTTAAATTTCCGTGTATGCTATGGCAGGTTACTAGTTATATGTGTTAACTTCAGCAATGTGAAAATGGCACACTGGTCATAGACATAGACAAATCGAGGAAAATGTGGCTGCACTTTGGCATGACAGTTGGGAGTTCAGCCCCTATGGAAATATGTTGTGAAGGGGGTGGAGAAATGGCTTGGCCGTTAGGAGAGGCTGTTGCTCTCCCAGAGGACCCGAGTTTTGGTTACTCCAGCTCCTGGGTACCTGATGCCCTCTTCTGGTCTCAGGTGGTACATGCACACATGGGGCACCCACTCACACAGAGGCACACACATGCACATAAACAAAGTTTTTAAAATGTGTGTTGTGAATATAACCATCACTACAACGTCTGACTAATCTATGGGCCCTGAGAATCTGACCAAGACCTTTCCAACTTCCAAATACTTGGTTTCTTGGGCCTAGGGACGGTCTTTACTGGAAACACACCTTCCTGGAAGGGCCTAAACGATGAAGTCTTTTGCTGTTGTTTCTTCAGTTCTGTTAATAGAGCATAGATCCCGGCTGCACACCAAACGAGCATTCGTATTATGCTGGTGGACCCAAGACCACTTGAGAAACTCAGAGTTTCCATTCTGGGCAGATAAAACTTCTGTCCTAGAGAAGATTAAAATGTAGCTGTAGAGTCAAAACATAGTAACAAAATAAACCTTGAGGAAATAACAGTACTCACTTAGTCAACCAAATGTATCCACCATTCAGCATCTAGTAGTTTACCTGACAAAAACCAATGTGTTAAAATTAGACTCTCCTCAACTTAGTTGGTCTGAGGTCTCAAGACGGAGATTACACATTCCAAAGAGAGATGTGAAAGCACTGAGATGTGAAATCATTGGGCAGAACTTGCCACCAGGATTTCCTTCAACTGACTCTCAATCTCCAGCCTTTAGGCTGAGGAGAAAGTGCAGGTATCAAAAAGATTATGAAAGAAGAATTGGTGTGTGCAGACCCCACTGTTCTCCTGGGAAGGAGATGGCCATTTCCTTCTTTGGGCATTGTGCTGGCTAGTTTTATGCCAACTTGCCACGATCTGGAGTCTTTGGGGAGAAGGATTTCTCAGTTGAGAAAATGCCCTCATAAGAGCTACCTGTAGGCCATGTGGGTGAGCCGGCCCCAAAACTGTGAGCATGGTAGAGATTTCCCCATTACCCATCTGTCTGTGGCAGCACAGGTGAGGGAAAGAAGCCCTCCCCCATCCCATCAATGCCTGGGGCAGGTGGGAGTGGTTATAAGAGTGGGAGAGCTGGCCCTGACCCCCACCAGCTGCAACACTAGGAAAAGCAGGCCCTGCACCTTACCAAGGCAGCACAATAGAGCCAACCCTGTTAGCAGAGGTGTGGGTGAGCCAGCCCTGAAACTGTGACCACGGGAGAGCTGTACCCATTTCCATTCTGGCAGACCAACCCTACAGCTGCCCAGGCCCAGACCCAGCATCCACCCCATCTATGATCTGCTGGAACATGTGAAGTTCCCTGACCTGCAGATCAAAGGCCACAGGATCTTCACAACACAGGGTGGCAGCAGGAAGTCCAGGAAGAGTCCTAGTGGGGGCCCCAGCATCGAATGTACAGTGAAGACCAGGAGCCTTGAACCAGACCGATGACTCTTTGCAACGAACACTTGCAAGTAGAGATATATGGACAAAGGGGTATATAGGGTGACTTGTTGGGTCGAACTGCAGCTTCCAGGGTGAGACTTTTTTATTTTTCCCTATTTTTTTTCATTTTATTACTTTCCTTTTTTATCTTAAATTTTGTTTTGTTTGGGGGGTGGTGCAGGGGCAGAGGGCAGATGCAGACGTGAAGGGACAGGGGATGAATGGGATCAAGATACATGATGTGAAAGAAACACAGAATAAATAAAAAAGGAAAAGAAGAAAAAAGCGCAACCTGTAGGCAAGTCTATATGATTAATGATTGATGGGGGAGGTCCCAACTCACTTCAGGTGGTACCATCCCGGGGCAGGTGGTCCTGGGTTCTATAAGAAAGAGACTCAGCAATCCACAAAGATAAAGCCAGGAAGCAGCACCCCTCCATAGCCTCTGAATCAGCTCCTGCCTCCAGGTTCCTGCCCTGACTCCCCTGGATGATGGATTATAAGCTGTAAAATGAAATGAACCCTTCCTTCCTAAGCTGCATTTGGGCGTGGTGTTTTGTCACAGCAATGGAAACCTAACTAGGACAGACACATTTCTCTTTCTCTGCGTCATCAGTGTTGAGCCTCTCGGGACTGCTGTTGTGCTGTCCTATAGCGGAGACGAAACACGTGAATTCTGACTAATGCTAAGCAGTTGAAAGGATGATTGGGAGTGACAGGGGGCGATTTTTCTGTCCTGTAGCCGAGTCTTTTCTACCAAAAGGGCTTTTTCTCTCTTGCCCTTGTTTCGTAAAGAAAAAAAAAACAAAATAAAATAAACATGCCACGAAGCGATTAATTGTTGAACTTCTGGATACCCTGGTGAGGTAGTTGGGTATCATTATCACCAACATCCAGCTGCACAAACAGAGCAGGCTGGCCGTGTTGACCTGGGTCCCACAGCAGGTAGCTCTGAGACGAGAAAAGAACCATTGCCTCCCCCAGCCGGAGTGGGAACTTTGGTCATATCCCCAAGGGAAGGGTCTCAAGTGCAAGGCAGAAACTTTGAGCATGCTCCGGTCAAGTGCAGCAACACATGAGGTACTTTGCAACTGTCAGAGCACGTGAGCAGCCTGGTCAAGAAATCTGGGGAGGAATGTTTTGTTTTGTTTTTTAATTCTAAAATATCCTGTTTCTGAATTACACCCAATTGATAATCAGAAAAGCATACAGTTTAATTGCCAGGGAAGTGTATACCCGAGAGACTTGCTTGGCCTCCCTGGCGGTGTTTAAGTCTTTAAATTGACAACTATAGTCACACACACACACACACACACACACACACACACACACACACACTTGAATGAGTGTTATTTACTTTAGCAAACAAGTAAAGGTTTGAGCAGCAATGAGTAGCATCCCCAGAGCCCTGTAGAAATGGCAGCCTATGCATTTCTAAATATATTCTCAAATAAGATTAATAGCTACAAAAACAATTCCACTAAGTAAACACTAAAGAGCTTAGCAGTGGAGTGGCAGTGGGTGCACAAAGAGAGAAATATAATACAGACCCGACCCTCCAGAAGCTTACAACCTAAGTGCTGATAAATGCAATAATACGGTGATGTTCCACTAGTTTCTAAAATTAGGGACTAAATAGAAAATAACAATCAAAATTATCCTTGAAAAATTATCTAACTTGCCAATAAAATATTTCAAGTGTGGTGTGTGTGTGTGTGAGTGTGTGTGTGTGTGTGTGTGTGTGTGTGTGTATCTTATGCCTCTTAAAATTTAAGAGAGATCCTAAGGCAAGGAACAAAAGACAGTGATCTTTCTCACCGTGAGAAACCTGTGGAAGACCTGGCTGTGAACAGGACTGGCATTCACTCACACCCTCTTGCTCCTCATCACAACAAACATCCTCAGCTCAGTGGCTTACTCTAGCAGCCCTCTTCTACATTGCTGGGAACGGGGTGTGAGCTGCCTTCCTAGGCTTCTGTGGGCACTTGAGCTCTGCTGCCTGCTTCTTCTCCCTCCCTGGTACTAGTGAGCTCTCCTGGGATATCCTGTTTTCTCAGTGGCAATGACAGAATCTCAAAAACTCCAGACTATTTCCACATGTAGCTTTTTAAGGCTGTATCATACTTCATCTGAGATAAAGGAAGTCAGGCGACTAAGACCGAAGTCAAGTGATGAGTAAATAATGAAAGCCACATGACCAAGAGAATGGAAACAAGGGAGAGGAGATTTGGGCCATTAATGTAATGACTTTTACTCCACATTTCAAAGTTTGGTTTCAGAGCTTTCCCAGCTATGAACTAAACAGCTGTCCTGTGAGTTCTCACTTAGTTTACGCTGTGTTAGTTTCTGTTTGCCACGAGGCTCCAGACTCTCATAAAGCAAAGTTAAATGTACATAAGAAGCAACTCCTCCTGGAGGCTGACGGTGAGATACAAATACTGAGAGATGGCTCAGCACGTAAGAGAGCCTGAGGGAAGTCCTGCTGATCCTGCCACAGGGTAACTCAGCCCTCAGAACCCGTGTAAAGAACAGAATCCACAGCACAACATTGTCCTGGATCTCTACACATGTACCATTGCATGGATGTGTCTTCACACACACAAGCATGTGCATGCACAACACACACACACACACACACACACACACACACACACACAATTGTTCAAAAACTAAATGAATAAAGATAAGACATTTATTCTGGTTAAGAGAGGAATACACAATGAATTTTGGAAAAAGCCAAGATTTTTGAGGCTTACACGCAGGATCACAACTCATGAGAGGCTGGGGCAAGAGGGTTTCTATTAGTTTAAGGCTACTTTGAGCTTGAGCTACATAGAAAGTACCAGGCCAGTCATGGCTGCAGAGCAATACTCTGATGAAAGAAGGAAAAGAAGCCAAGCAAATAACAAGCAAAAGGAAAGAAAAAGATGAACTTGTACAATGAGGAACGGGTGGAACTCGCACAGTCCAGGCTGAAGGGGAGTGTTCGACAGTGCAGGAAAAGAAGGCCAACAGCTCTGGGACAGACAGGCAGATGAGGACAGAATTGGTATTAATTACTGTCGATGCAACAAAATCCCTCGCAGAAGGGACTTGAGGAAGAAAGGTCTCATTCTGAGCCACAGTCCCAGGGAACAGTCCATGTGGTGGGGAGATCATGACAAAAGAATGTGTGCAATAGTTTCCTCCAAGCTAGAAACATCCCATCCTAGAGGGAAGCTCTCTAAGCAGCAAGGAACTACTCAAAAAACTTCAGGAAGTCCCTGAAACTAACCAGATTCACTAGGCCCCTCCCTGCCAGCATAAGCAATATAAGCTGCTGAGAGTCACTCTCAGACTAGCCATGCTGGAGTGTGGATTCTGAGACCAGGCCAGCTGCCTGGAAGAAGTAGAAAGCAGCTCAGAGTCCTGGAAAAGGTTTAGACCAACC
>CABHPQ010000330.1:53101-71302 GCA_902168405.1 Peromyscus aztecus
CAATGATTCTTCCATATAGGAGCGGTACGCATTCAGACAGGAAATGATCCTAATAACAATAAAATGTGCATGAGTATATAAGGAAACCGTAAGACATGAATGAAAGTCTGAAGAGTGGAGTCGCATTCTGTGTTTCCAGGACAAAGTAAGGAAATTGTAAATACATCAGTTGTCTTGAGTTTACAAATTTAGTGCTTCTCCATTGGGAAAAATAGCAGAATTTTCATGGAAATTGTGAACTGATTCTAAAATTCACCTGGAAATATAATAGATACCAGATTTTTATGAAATAGTAATGTCAGAGACTAGCATGCACTAGACTGAAATAGTCTACAAAGTCAAGACAAGATTTAAAAACTGAAAACACAAATAGATCAATGTTAAGAGATTAAGAGATTTGCAAATATGCAAATATACTAAAGGATGAAAGTTATATATCTAATCATTTGCTTAATTGGACTGCTCAACAAATACTGCTGTGACAACTGGGTGCTTAATTCACCCCACATAAAGACTCCAGACAGATATTCAAGGTGTCCACTATGTTAGTAAATCAGAACCCTACAGAAGAATCCAAATCCAAAGGCATCATGTGGTGGTTCTTGGCAGGATTCAATTTACTGCAGGCTTTTGGACTGAGGTCTGCATCTTTTGTTGGATGTGTTTGTCCCTCAGGCCTCATCACGTGGGCGCTCTCAATATGGCAGCAGGCTTCATCAAAATTTGCAAATGAAAGAGAGCCAGAAAGAGTCCCAGCAAGGCAAACATCACAGGGGTTTATAATCTAACCTCAGAAGTGAAATCCCATCTGCTCAGCAATGTTCTGTGTGTCAGAGGTAAATTAATTAGGTCTAGCTCACATCCTAAGGGAGGTGATTATATGTGATGTGGACACTAGGCGATTGCTCAAGTCCATCTTGGGAGGCTGCCTACTACAGCAAGCCATGGTTTCAAATGGAAGTAATAAAAGAGGGAAATAAAGGCCAGCAACCTCAAACCAAGAGGGATCATCTTATACAGACTGGTGTAACTCAAGGAGAACCATTAAATTTTCTCCATTTTCTCGCAGTTGATTGACACAAGGTGAGCTCTGTGGTCATGTTGCCCGGGTGAGTGTCCAGCTTCACCATTTTACTGTGTGACTTTGGGCACTGTTTTTGTTTGTTTGTTTGTTTTCCTGGCTTCTGTTTCTTCAACTGTGATTAGAAGATAGTTGCAGAATCATGTATGATTCGTACAACACTGTTGAAGAATAATTGTGTTGCTATGTACAGAGTGTTTAATGCCTAAGCCAGGGCGAGTGCTCAGTCAGTGTTTAAAAGTTCTTATTTAAAATGTAAGACTATACCTCTAGAATGTGAACTGGTGTTCTTTGTCTGTGATTGGAATGACTTTTATTATTTATGTATCTTCTTCCACTCAGCAAATCTACTTGTCTAGACCACACCTTCTTAAATTATGTATTGTGACCTGGGCTTCTAAATATTCAAAGACAAAAAAAAATTAATTTAAAATCAAATGCATAATGAGTTTTAGATATTTCTGGAAGTCCTCACCTATGTCAGATGGTATGATTGCCCTGTAATTACACGTACACACACACACACACACACACACACACACACACACACACAATTTGTGCCTGTATGCACTCACAATTTAAAAATAAACGGTTGTCTGCTTTTATAGAAAAATAATAATTTAATTATGAAAATCAAAGACTTTTACTGTTTCCCTACCATCATTTTTCAGTGCACAAGTATCAAATTAATATATATTTTTGGAATGCATTGTATTAGAATGTTTGGCTTTAACTGGTGGAAACAGATGCAGAGACTCACAGCCAAACATTAGGCAGACCTCGGGGAATCCTGCAGAAGAGGGAGCAGAAGAATTTTAAGAGCCAGAAACACCACAAGAAAACCCACAGAAACAACTAACCTTGGCCCAGAGGGGCTCACAGAGACTGAACCAACAACCAGGGAGCCTGCATGGAACTGACCTAGGCCCTCTGCACATATGTTACAATTGTGTAGCTTGGTCCTCTTGTGGACTCCTAACAATGGGAACAGGGGCTGTCTCTGATTCTGTTACCTGCTTTGGGGACCCTTTTCCTCCTACTGGGTTGCTTGCCCAGCCTTAATAGGAGAGGAGGTGCCTAGTCTCACTGTAACTTGATATGCCATGACTGGTTGATATCCATGGGAGGCCTGCACTTTTCTGAAGAAACAGAGGCGGAGTGTGTTTGGAAGGAGTCTGGTGGAAGATCCACCTGGGCTCCCTTCCCCATCTCTTTCCCTAAACCCGCCCCTTCAAAGCCCACCAAACACAACTCCTCCCCAATCCTGCCCCTTCAAAGCCTGCCAAACACAGCTCCTCCCCCAGAGAGTCTCAGGAAGATTCTCACAAAGGATATAAAAGCGGCATCCCTGAAAACAGACTTGTGCTTCTTCCGGTCTAGTCCCCTTCTCTCTGTGGGCCAGAGAATAACCCTGGAGTGCTTTACCCATTAAACCTGGGCTTTCCAATTTGGTCTGATTCAGTTTGTTGCGATGGCGGAGAGGCCTTCAGCGGGCCTAAAACTTACCAGAGTGGATGGGGGTGAGGGAAGGGGAGAGGAGATGGAGGAGAGAACAGAGGGGAAGCTGATGTTGGGATTTAAATAAATAAATAATTTTAATTTAAAAAAAAGAATGTTTGGCTTTAAAAACTGTTGTTTGGATTGATAAATTAGGATTCACACACACACACACACACACACACACACACACACACACGCATTAACAAAATACATTTTGGCTTAGAATTAGAACAGAATTTTCAACAATTTCTGAAATGGTCCTAGATATATTTTTTCTGTTCTAGAATATGTATCAGTATGACAAAATATCATTCAACTCTGAAAAATGCTGAAGATGATCTACGTCCTACCATATCAAGTATTCAGGGAGGAAATTTGTCTTTGCCTTAAATAAATGGTAGAATCGTTATCAGCAAGTGTGGGTTCTATGCCTCTTTTATATACTTCTATACTTGGGGTCATGCAAAAATTTTCCAGCTGAAAATGGAAAGAGTTTAAGAAGCTCCGATTTACAGTTGCCCTCACACAGTAGCTGAAAATACATGTCCAAACTTTTACTGTAAGCCAGATGTGATGGTGCACGCCTTTAATTCCAGCACTGGGAGGCAGAATCAGGCAGATCTCTGCGTGTTTTAGGCCAGCCTGGTCTACATACTGAGTTCCTGGCCAGCTGGAGATAAATAGTGAGATAAATGCTGTCTCAAACAAACAAACAAACAAACAACAAAACACTTGCATTGTAGTCTTGCATGTAATGGAATTGTCCAGGCCTGGGGTCAAGGCTACAGTAGCAAGGTTTATCACTGAGGACAGTATACACAAAATTGTCCCATCAGCTGTAGGTTTCATGTGAGAGCTAGGATTGTATTTCTATTCTCATTATAAACCACAACAGAGTGCACTGACTTAGCATAATATGGATGAGTTGAAACGTGTCTAACTTTTAAGAAACTCCAAAATTTTACATTTTATAACTATCTCATAACCGATTCAAGCTACATTGATGATTTACTGAACCATGCCTAGAGCTGAAATCACAAACACTGTATCTAACCCATTTCCCAGAATACACTGGGAGTTCCTTCATTTATCAAGGCGACTTTCCTCTTCCTTGAAAACCACAGCACACGGCAGGGTGTGGGGGGGACTGCTGGTGCGCATGCGCTGCTCATTGCAGAGGGTGTTGAGATGACCCGAAGACTAGGGCTCAAAGTCGATTTGTGTGAGGCCAGTCGGCAAAGCTTCGAAGTCTACTTGTAAGTATTTGTTAACTGTTTGAAACGCAAGTCCTGTTATTCTTCACAAGGAGAAAGTTATGTGAAAATTTAGGAACCCAACAAAACAAAACACATTTTTCCATCTACAAAGTAATTAATCACAAGATTCTTCATAATATCAAGTTTTGTGTGTGTTCCCAGTGATGACTTAATTCATGAAATCAATTCAGAGATGGTATATAGCTGCAGTTCAGAGAGAGGAAGGAAAGGAGACAGAGGTAGATAATATATAGCATTATTCTACCTGACCTTGGAAATTCAGAACCTTTCTGGCTCAGATTGTTGTGACTGTTTTTTTATGTCAATGGGATTATTTTATTACAATCATACATATACATTGTATTATGATTGCACTCATCCTCTGTTACCCTCTCTTAGTTCCCTCCTTCTTCCTCTGAATCCTTTCCTCCTCTCAACTAGACCACCCTCCTACTTTTAAGACTCCCCTACACACACACACACACACACACACACACACACGCACACGCACACGCACACACACACGCACACACACACACACACACACACACACACACACACACACACACACTGGGTTTTTAGTTATGGTTGCTTGCATAAGCGTAGGTAGGGGTCTATTTGTGGAGCATGGGCAGCTGAAGAAAATGTCACCCTCTCCACCAGACATTATTAACTGCCAATAATACCTCATGAAGGAGTAGGACCTTAGAGCAGCTTTTCCTACCTGTGACAGAATGCTGAAGGGTCCAGTCTTGTGCATGCCTTGTGCATAGCTGCTGTATGGTCACAATTTCAGTGGCCACGTTGTGTCCAGAAGCATTGTTTCACAACATTCCTCCCCATCTCTTAATGCTTCTGTTCTTTCCACCTTTTGTTCTGGAAGTTGGAGGAGGTGATAGAGCTGTCCCATTTACAGCCGAGCACTCAACAGCCGCTAATTCTTGTACACTGACCAGATATAAGTTCCTGCATTAGCCTTCCCATTGCAAAAAGGAGCATCTGTGCCCAAGGCTGAGAGCAGCATTGGTCTATGGGTATTAGTGTAAATATTCAGAAGGCAGCTTGACCACATGTTCATTTAACAAAACAACAGTAATGAATTCTCCTTTTGAGTTGATAACATCCTGACCCACAAGATTTCGATTCAACTTACAGCACCAGATGTATATTCCCCTCCTGTGAAGCAGTTCTCAAATGCAATCAGAAGGTGGTTGCTTACTCCTCAAACAGTTATGCCACTATTATTGCAACAGTGGGCATATCTTGCCTAGCAGGTTGGTCTTGTAGCATGCAGGGTCTACAGCTCGGTAAGATAGTTGATGTCTTTTCTCCCCAAGCAGCTTGAATAACACCTTCTGTCACTGTGTGCTCTAGTCGGCAGGGAGGAAGCTTCCAGGTCAGTTTCAGCTTGATTTCTCTGTGACCTGTAAATAAAGCATGTGGTGTCTTCAGCAATGGGATCTTACCATCTAATCCTAGTGGGCAACCAGTAATGAAGGCAAAGGCCTGATGTTGTTTTGGGAGCCCCTGGGACTTCTGTAGCGAACAGAGCATAGGAAGGTGTTCCTCACCTAGTATGAAAACCACAACTTCTTAGGGAACATCTCATAGAGAAGTATCCCATATCATGTGTGAAAACTCATAATTTCTGGAGACAGCATTATCTGCCCATACAAACTCACTAATGACAAGATGTTTCCAGCTACTAATAATCACCCAAAGCATCCCTGTTTTGTAAGGAAGAGACTGTTAACAACAGTTCCACTCCTCATCCTGTTGGTAGATTGTCATTCAGCATGAAAAGTCCAAATATAGACATGTGTCATGCTTGAAGCTCATCTTTAAAAAGTGTATTGCTGTGAAGGGGATCCGCCCTCGCTGCTCCACATCACACAGTGTGAACAAAGGTAGGTCAGAGAGTTTGGGAGTGAGCCTGGGGAGAGGCTGAAGAAATCTACATTGTTATTGGCAATAAGCCTCGGGATCCAGCAAGCCGGGTGTGACCACAGAGGGTGGAGACAGACCTTTAAAACCGATGACAACTTGTCTCCAAAGAAGATGAGCAGCCACAGGGGGAAACAACCTGTCTAGCAACCCAGGCAGTGGCTGAAAGTGATGCAGTTGATGAGTTCTTTGCAGAGAGCAAAGCTTCTCCACCCATGTGGCTTCGCCATACGTTTGTTTTTCAGAATGCAGCAGGGTACAGAGTGGAGAAGAGTCCTAAGAGATGCTATGAGATGTGGAAACCAGGGCAGGGAATTAGCCGTGACTGTGGGGACAGTATTAGGATCTCTCTAATGGGGCTCGATGAGTTAATCTGGAATCTTGCCACAGTAAGCGACGTACAGAAGGGGCGTTGTTAAGGTTGTACTGAATTTAGATGGCAAAGCCCAGAGTTCAAATCGTTGGTTCCATGTCGTCTTATGTTGGGCACACTCACTGGCTGATCCCAAGAGGCCCAGTGCCCCAGCGGTCTCTTGGATGGGGCGGGCTTGTTGTAACTGAACCTAAGATCAGGTGGTGCTGTGTGAAGAACAATTGATATGCCGAGATTCTGAAAGGAGCTTTGGGAATGAAACATCTGGTTGGAAGGTGGCCTCGTAGCTCAACTCCTGAGAGACCAGGGTGGGAGAGGAAAACAGGAAGTTTCATTCATCTCATTTCTTCGTTTGTCAAATTGCAGTCTCCAGCTGCGTGCGTCCACTTTGTTTTTCCTGAAGAAAGAGAGATGGGGAGAGTAGAAAGCTTGGCCAGTCCCACTCCTTCCATGAAGGGGGTCTTTGTGGACAGTCAGAATGACCCTTTGACTTGGTGAGCACATCTCTTGATTTGTCTGTTCTTCCCCCAAAGCGAATGTCTTTTCTCTGGCTTCTTTTCATGTCTGAGGAAGTTGTGTAGACAAGGAAAGAAGCGCAGTTAGGAGAGGGGAAGTGAGGAGCAGAGAGGAAGACGGGAGGAGTAAGTGAACTAGAGAGAAAGGAAGGATGGAAAAGCTCACAGCCCCGACATCTAAGATTCAGATGTGTTTCCAGGGCTGGAGGATCTGCCAGATGAGTATGGGCACTCCCTCGGGGTACTCAGGCACGGGCAGTCACCCAGGGGGCTGAAGAAGAGAGGGAAGACTGGCTGGAATCAAAAGCTGCGTGGAGACGGCCTATTGCTTGAAGGCAGACGCACTTGCTGCTCTAGGCAGTGTTACCTGTAACCAGGGAACTTATGCACAGCCAAAGAAGTACAGAAGAAAACTATGGAGTCATGCTCCTTGCTCTCTTGTTCGTACTTAAAGAGCTTTCTCATGTAGCTCAGGACTGCCGCCGCAGGGAGTGGTGCCACCCACCGTAGGCAGTATCCTTCTCCATCAATTAACCATCAAGAAACCCCTCACAGATATGTCCACAGGCCCATCTGATCTAGGCAATCCCTGAACTGAGACTCCCTTCTCAGATGACTCTGGGCTACGTCCAATGGACAGTTAAAGAGAACCAGGACACAAGGGATGAGGTAGCATTATATCTGGGCCAGTAACATGACTCAACATAGAAAAAAAAATCATGACCCAGGCATTATATCTGGGCCAGTGACATGGCTGAACATAGAAAAAAATCATGACCCAGAAAGCTATCTCTGTGACTTTATGACCACTGGCCACCTCCCCAGCCTCACCTTCTCCCATCAGTAGCTCTGATGCATGTTATGTTTTTCGATCGACTTTTCCTAAAACCATTGTAACTGCCCTTTTCAGTCTTGTATAATAAAATAGGTAGCCCTCTGACTGAGTGAGCTGAGAATTATTCTTTCCTCACACCTGAGACCTGGGGAGAATCATGGAGACTGGAGAGAAGTGATTCACAGGCATAGGATTGGTTGTTGGAAGGGAAGTTAATATGTAAGCTATCTGGATTTCGCTGGCTAGTTTTATGTCAACTTGACCCAAGCTAGAGTCTCTAAGGAAGAAGGGACCTCAGCTGAAAAAAATATCTCCACCAGATTGGCCTGTAAGCAAGCTTGTGGTGCATTGAAGATTGATGGGGGAGGGCTCCACTCACTGTGGGCAGTGCCCCTGGCTGGTGTCCTGGGTACTATAAGAAAATGGGCTAACCAAAACCATGGGAAGCAAGTCAATAAAAAGCATTCTTCCATAGCCTCTGTCTCTATCAGTTTCTTACTCCAGGTTCCTGCCGTGCATAAGTTCCCACTTTGACTTCCTTCAATAACGGACTGTGATTGTGGGAGTGTAAGCCCCCCCCCCAAACAACCTCTTTCTTCTCCAAGTTGCTTATGGTCGTGATATTTTATCACAGCAATAGAAACCCGAAGGAAGACAGGGAGCTAAAGTGTAAGACATCTGGACTAGAAGGGAAGCACTGGCGTAGACTCAGCAGGAGTGAAATTGTTCATTAAGACAATGAGAGGATCAAGACAGCCATCCCTGATGAGTTTTCTCCCACCCCCGTATCTGCACAACCTTGAAGCTACTGCCCAACCCGCCAGCATGCAGGTGTTACTCCCGGAGTTAAGGAGCTATTTTGTTCTTTGGCAGCAAGTGTGGTGGTGTTTTAAAGTCTTTTTTACTTCACTTTCTCCTCTGCAGGATATTAAAGACATAAATCCTAGCTCCTGAAATGCAGAGTCCTGTCTCGTGGGTTAAATTACCAACTACTCCTATCTTCTCAGAATGAGTTGTTTTGGTTCTATCCTAGGAGTTTCAAATCTTCATGCACACCAAATAAGACAAATCCAACTGGTTTTAACACATGGCCACAAATTCTTTATTAAAACTCCCATCAACAGGCAGAGGAAAGCCATTCCTCACTCATCTGGGTGCCCCTTTGTCATACAAGGTCATACAGTTTTCTAGTCTCCAAGATCATTCACTAGAGCTCTCACTCTCAGATCTATACAACACAATGTAAGAAACCTAATGACTCCTAAATGCCCTAGGGCAAGGAAATCAACCTCACAGTTGACGTTGTCCATGCTCAGAGAGAAATCTCAGCTGATCTTGTACTTGCAGAAGGTTCCATGGTACTGGCACCCAAATAGTCATATGACCTCAAATGACTGAAGTCTTTCATGTTAACACCACAGAAGCCACAGAATAAGATGAATTTTCACTTATTTCATGTCTGACCAAAACTCCTGATCAAGAAACCTATAACCACCACAAAATGCTCATTGTTTGATATCATTAATTTCGAGTAATGCAACAATAGGAATTAGAGCAATTCAACTATTGATTAAGATAGATGAAATGATAAACAGGCTGAGAAAGAAATCAGGGAAATAACACCCTTCACAATAGACACAAATAATATAAAATATCTTCAAGTAACTCTAACCAAGAAAGTGAAAGATCTATATGACAAGAACTTTGAGTCTTTGAAGAAAGAAATTGGAGAAGATCTCAGAAGATGGAAAGATCTCCTATGCTCATGGATCAGTAGGATTAACATAGTAAATATGGCCATCTAACCTGAAGCAACCTATAGATTCAATTCCAACACAATTCTTTATAGACCTTGAAAAAATGATGTTCAACTTCATATGGAAAAACAAAAAACTCAGGATAACTAAAACAATCCTACATAATAAAGGAACTTCTGGAGGTATCACCATCCCTGACTTCAAGCTCTACTACAGAGCTATAGTAATAAAAAATGCATGGTATTGGCATAAAATCAGGCAGATGGATCAATGGTATTGATGTAAATATACATACTTATGAACACCTGATTTTTGACAAAGAAGGTAAAATTATACAATGGAAAAAAGAGAGCGTCTTCAACAAATGATACTAGCATAACTGGATGTTGGCATATAGAAGAATGCAAATAGATCCCTATCTATCACCCTGCACAAAACTCAAATCCAAGTGAATCAAAGACCTCAGCATAAATCCAGTTAGACTGAACCTGATAAAAGAGAAAGTGGGAAATAGCCTTGAACACATTGGCACAGGAGACCACTTCCTTAATAGAAGACCACAGACATTGACAGCACAGATACTGAGATTGACAATTACTAAATGGGACCTCACGAAACTGAGAAGCTTCTGTAAGGCAAAGGACACTGTCAATAGGACAAAACAGCAGCCTACAGAATGGGAAAGGATGTTCACCAACCCCACATCTGACAGAGGGCTGATCTAAAGAACTCAAGAAGCTAGACATTAAAAAAAAAAAAAACCAAATAATCCAATTAAAAATGGGGTACAGATCTAAACAGAATTCTCAACAAAAGAATCTCAAATGTCCAAGATATACTTAAAGAAATGTTCAACATCCTTAGTCATCAGGGAAATGCAAATCAAAACAACTCTGCAATTCCATCTTATGCCTGTTAGAATGGCTAAGATCAAAAACACTAACAACAATTTATGCCGAAGAGGATGTGGAGCAAAGGGAACACTCCTCCACTGCTGGTGGGAGTGTGAACTAGTACAGCCACTTGGGAAATTAAAAACTGGGAATCAATCTACCTCAAGACCCAGCTATACCACTCTTGGGCATATATCCAGTGATGCTCAATCATACCACAAGGGCACATACTCAACTATGTTCATAGCAGTGTTGTTTGTAATCGCCAGAACCTGAAAACGACTTAGATGCCCCTCAACCAAAGAATGGATGAAGAAAATGTGGTACATTTACACAATGCAGTACTGCTCAGCCGTTAAAAACAATGATATCAGGAAATATGAAGGCAAATGGATGAAACTAGAAAAAAAATCATCCTGAATGAGGTAACCCAGACCCAGAAAGACAAACTTAGTATGTGCTCACTCATTAGTGGATATTAGCTGTAAAGTAAAGGGTAACAATGCTACAATCCACAGCCCCAGAGAAACTAGGTAAGAAGGAGAGCCCAAAGGAGCATGCATGGATTTCCTTGGGAAGGAGAAATAGAAGAGATCTCTTGAGTAGACTGGGGGTGGGTGAGGATGGGAAGATGAGGGATCAGGTGAAGGGGTGGAGGACATATACCCAGTGATGCTCAATCATACCACAAGGGCACTGAAAGAGATGCTTTGATGTGGGGGACATTTTGGAGTCAGGTAGAAACCTGGTAAAGGGAAATTCCCACAAATCTACAAGGATGACCCCAGCTGAGACTCCTAGCAATAGTGGATAGGTAGCCTGAACTGGCCATCTGCTGTGATCAGATTGGTAACTACCCCAATTGTCATCAGAGAGCCTTCATCCAGTAACTGATGGAAACAGATGCAGAGATCCACAGCCAAGCCCTGTCCTGTTGAAGAGCAAGATGAAGGATTGTGTGAGTCAAGGGGTCAAGGTCATCACAAAGGGACCTACAGAAACAAGTAACCTGGGCTCATAGGAGCTCACAGAGTCTGGACCAAAAGCTAGGGAGCCTACATGGGACTGACCTATGCCATCTATGTATGTGTGACAGTTGCGTGGCTTGGTCTACTTGTGGGACTCCTAGCAGGGAGAGCAGGGCCTGTCCCTAACGCTTTGGCCTGCTTTGAGGAACCTATTCCTCATACTGGATTGCCTTGCCCAGCCTTAATACAAGGGGAGGAGCTTAGTCCTACCTCAACTTAATATGCCATGCTTTGTTGACACCCATGGGAGGACTGCCCCTTTCTGAACAGAAACAGAGGAGGAGTGGATTTGTGGGGGGAGAGATGGGGAGGGAATGGGAGGAAGGAGGGAGGGGAAGCTGCAATAGGGATGTAAAATAATTAAATAAATTAAATTTTAAAAAAATAGATGATAGTTAAACAGACAGGCAGACAGACAGACAGATGTATAGACATAGCAGCATATTATAAGCACTTGGGGAAGTTCCACATTACAACTTATATTTTGGGAACATGAACCCGAGAAGATGAGGGAATGAAGCCTAAGGGCTGAACACATGAAAACCATTTGCACAACTTAGGATGGCTCGTCTAAACTTCTCTTGGAAGAGGCCGGCCTGAGGAGGACAGGCCAGCTTGGAAGAGTTTGTTTGGGAGCAGGCAGCATCAACCCAGGGGTTGAGTGATCAGAGGCTTCAAAGGGAGACAGTGCTCTTACCTCCTTTCCCCAGAGGCCCTCCTGTGTCTTACTCTGCAATCCCCCCTTCCCTGTGCATGGCCTTTTAGCATGGAGTCAGACTCTGTTTGCCCCACCTGGGAGATAGAACGATCAAGGGAAAACCTTGGATCTGAAGAAGTCCAGAGAGAGCCTTGTAACCAGGAAAGGGACCATTTGCATGTCTATTTTATATACGATTTCAAATTCTTCAAGATCCTCAAGGACTGTGGTTTGGCAGACTAGGGGCAAGTGTTGATCTATGTGGTCCAGTGTTTAGTTGGCTCTGTCTCTGGATGCGGGCTTTGCTCCTGCTTCAGGTCATGTTTTGTGTTAGACACAAGAGCAATTGGTCATTTGGGAATCTAGACTCAGGGAGGAGCCCAGGAATTAGGGGAGAGTTAGAATGGCCCAGGAATTGAAGAGGTGAGTGATTGGGCCTGGTGGCAGGCATACAGCTCACTAAAGAAGAAAGCACTTCACCTATCAAACTGCTCTTTCCCATGGAGGAGCTCATACTTGATTAAGTCAAAACGCAACTGCTTCTCAATGTGGGGATAAACACGAGGAAGGCGCTTGGAGTGTTTGCTGTGTTACAAAGGATCTTATATTTGGCATAAATCATGTAACCAGAGAGTTCGGGGTGTCTCTGGAGGTTCCTCTTCCTCCAAAACTTTTCCGCCTGTGCTCATTATGCTCATCTCACACGTTCACTCCATCTTTGGGAGCCAGAGAAGATTTGCTTTCATCATCCTATCTTGGCTTAGCAAAGCTGGAAGCTGGAGAGGCGATTTTGCCAAGGCACACCACGGTTTCCGGAGCTAGAGGCAGCTCAGATCGCCAAGAAAACTGTGGACTCCCTGATATTGAGGCTGTGCGTGCTGTGGAGAGTGAGAAAGCCGGGGAGAAGGAGCCAGTCCCCAAGGGCTGCTGTTCCCTCACTGGATCTGGAGTGGCCAGACACCACGCCAGTTTCTCACTCAATGTGTGTAAGTCTCATGGCCTTTAGGGATGTGCTAGGTTCTAGAACATTTAGGGTTATAGTTTCTGTCTCTCTCTCTCTCTGTCTACTCTAATGTGCAAGGACAAACAGGATTGTCCAGGAAATAATCACAAGGCTCCCTCTTAGGGATAGATTTCACAAATCTTTGCCCCCAGACTAAACTTCCTGCATGCCTGAGTCCCCCACCCCTCCTTCCTGCCTCATGTAAGCACCTGTAAGTCATCTCAGACAGTGGGTGTACTCACTCAAGCTAGCAAGGCTCATCTTCAAGTCCATCTTAACAAAGATTGAACCAAGGGAGGGTGGAGTGCTCCTCTGCAGTGCAGTCTGTGTGTTCAGCAGGCTAGCCTGGCACTGTGTAGAACAAAAGGTGAGAAAATCGGGTGCTTTAGCTGGCTCACCCTTAACCTCTAATCTTCCCTGCTAAAATGCGTTCTTAATGCACTCTAGCAGTGTGGGATTCACCTTCTCTGGCATTGCTATAGCAACTCAAATCAGACCAGTCTCCTGCTGACTTGGAGCCTCCCAAGCCTCTGATTGAAGGGCCCTAAGCAAAGCCACCATATGGGTGCTGGGAATTGAACTCAGGACCTATGGAAGAACAGCCAGTGTTCTTAACTTCTGAGCCATCTCTCCAGCCCCTACATTGCAACTTATAACAGTAGCAAAATTATAGTTACGATGTAGCAACAAAAATAATTTTATGATTGGGGGTCACCATAGCATGAGGAACTGTATTAAAGGACCGCAGCATTAGGAAGGTTGAGGACCACTGACTTAGAGGGATGATATAGCTAGGTCACACAGTGTGGTGATATTGTGTTCCTTGATATATTGTGCATCCTAATAAACTTATCTGGGGTCAGAGGACAGAACAGCCACTAGACAGACATAGAGGCCAGAAAATGGTGGCACACACAGCTTTAATTCTAGCATTCCAGAGGCAGAGATCCATCTGGATCTCTGTGAGTTCAAAGCCACACTGGAAATAGCTAGGCTTGGAGATGCATGCCTTTAATCCCAGGAAGCAATGGCAGGAAGCAGAAAGGTATATACGTGTGAAAACCAGGAACTAGGAGCCTGGTTAAGCTTTTAGGCTTTTGAGCAGATGTGCAGCTGAGATCTATTTGGATGAGGACTCAGAGGCTTCCAGTCTGAGGAAATAGGAGCAGCTGAGGAACTGGCGAGGTGAGGAAGCTGTGGCTTGTTCTACTTCTCTGATCTTCCAGCATTCACCCCAATACCTGGCTTCAGGTTTGTTTTTATTAATAAGACCTTTTAAGATTCATGCTACAATACAGTAGTTCCGCTTTTAGTTTTTTTAAGAAGCCTCCACACTGGTCTCCATACGGGTAGCACAAGCTTACATTCTGATCAGCAGGGGTTCCTCCCCACCCTCGTTAACAACATAATCATTTGTTTTCTTGGCACTAGCCATTCTGACTAGAATCAGATGGCATCTCAGAGCTCTTTTCATTTACATCTCCTTGACAGGATTTTTTTTAAAGCATTTATTTACCATTTCTATTTTTTTGGAACTGTCTAGTCAGTTCATTATCTCGTTTACTGACTAGGTGATTGGATGTATTTGGTGTTTTATCTTTGCAGTTCCTTATGTACATCCTGCATATGAACTGCCTATATGGTGTGCAGTTGCTTTCTTCCTATTTTACAGGCTGCCCTTTATCGTACTGATTGATTTCTTTGTCATGCAAAGTTTTTTGAGTTCATGGGCCTTTTTGCCAAATAATTCATGTAAGATTTATGGCAAACAATCCTCAGAGATGAATGTGTGTGCGTGTGTGTGTGTGTGTGTGTGTGTGTGTGTGTGTGTGAAATCTATTGTCTACATCTATAGACTATATAATATCTATACCTGCATATTATATATCTATATAATACATATTCTATATAGCAGTTAAATATCATAACTAATAATAATTATAAGATAATATATATAATAAATAATAATTTTGTGTATTTTTATTTTGTAACTGTTATCAAGAGTAAATAGTCTCACAGACTACCCATTGATAGGAATAGATGGGGAAATATGAGAACAATTTTTACCAAAATGCCTATTTTTAAAATCCATCCAACATGGAGTAAGTGGGAGTAGAATTTTTAAATCTTAAACAATTCCAGTTTCATTAGAGTCATACCTAAACTACCCGAGCTGGCTACTGTTGCCCTGAAATTGTAATATTCAAAACCAAAACCTGTGCTTCAAGATGGGCTATGGTGAAGAGTCCATGAACATCTAAAAGAGATGTCTGCACAATATGCTCTTCGCAGGATTCTTCACAGAAGTCAATATATGAAATTATCTTATGACTGTCAATAAATAAATAGAAAAATGATACATGTGTGTATACCAGAATATTAAGCAGCCTTAAAAGAAAAAAAAAAAAGAAGTAAACCCTGATGTTTGTGACAGCATGGATGTTGTAGTGGATATTATATTATATGAAACAAGCCAGGCATAAAAAGACAAAGCGTGATTAGTGGGATAAATCCACGGAGTCTATTTAATGAGCAAAGGAATTTATTTGGGGGTTAAGTCACAACCATGTGAGATTTATTGTAGGGTCCGGGAAAGCTGAGCTATGTCCCACACTGATCTGCCTGGTTCAAGATCTCAGCATCCAAACCACAAGGAGGTAAAGAAAGAGCCAAGTATGTGCATCCAAGGTCTTAAGGGTCCCTAGTGGCCATGCCCAAGGGACAGGTACTTCAAGGTCATAGGCAAGTGTAGCAGTTACCTGCTGCTTCACTAGGGGCGGTGCTTCAAGGGCAAAGCTGAAACAGCTACCCACTACGTGTGATCCTATTTATATGTGGAATCTAAAAAAGTTAAAGTCAAGCTGGAGAGATGGCTTAGCAGTTAAGAGCACTTTCTGTTCTTACAGAGGACCTGAGTTTGATTCCCAGCACCTACATTGGGTGACTCACAACTACCTGTCACTCCAGCTCCAGGGCATCTGACATCCTCCTCTCAATTACTTGGGCATCTGCATTCACACAGAGAGACATATATACATGATTAAAAATAAAAATTAAATTAAAAAGTCAAAGACATAAATGCCAAGAGTAGACCAGTGGTCTGAAAGGAAGGTTTCTGGAGATGTGGTGAAATAGTAGAAGGTTTCTGTTCTTCAGGACGAGAAAGTTCTGAAGATTTGCACAGCACCATGCCAATGGTCGGAGACACAGGGGGATGAGAAGTGATCTTATGTGTTCTCAGTGCACATTAAAAAACGATTATAATTCACTGGGTTGATGGGTGTGTTAATTCAACTGTGGTCATTATTTCAGAATCTCAAAGTTGGATGTGTTAAATACATACAATGTTTGTCAAATAAGTCTCAATAAACCCAGGGTGGGGGTGGAGTTGAGGAATGGTGTGAAGGAGAGTAGAAAAAAAAAAGTCTTTAATAGCCTTTCTGTCCTGACAGAGACACAATCTTGGCCCTAGGACCTCTGTGCCCCCTGAGTTCCGCAGAATGAAATCTCAGAGTCCAAACTGAAGCTGGCTTAAGGAAAATGTCCAGTTACTTTTATGCTAAATTTTGTGAAAGAGGATTCATACACAGTAAATATCTCACATATCAAAAAAAAGAGTGACTTTTGATGGTGCTTTAGAACCTAGTAGGCCAACTGTTTTCATTAGATTTAACAAGGCAATGTTCCTCTTCTGAGATGGAACATCTTCAAAACCCATCAACTCTGGTAAAGTCTTTGCTTAATTGAATCTCCTTCTCATATACTTAATGCAAAGAAGAAACACATGTTCCAGAGAGAGATGTATTTTATAAAGCGTTACACTGGGTCCCCAGCCAAGAGCGTGTGGCAAGATGTGAGAGTGTCGCTGGCTGTCAGTGCTGGGGCCTCAGCTCCCACCAGTCACTTACCCGCCTTCCTGAGGTCTGCTTCAAATCTACACAGAAGCCCAGTGCCAAGCATTGCAAAAAATAAAAGAGAGAGAGAGAGAGAGAGAGAGAGAGAGAGAGAGAGAGAGAGGAATAGCATATTGTTTTTCCATCGTCTCTTTTGCTTACAACTGAACTCACTTAGCAAACAATGGAAAAGTAGACGGAACAAGCTTAACCCGTTTTAATAGCTGGCATTGCTGTTTTGATCTTTTTCCACACAATAGTAGCAAGGCTGGTGCCAGCAATAGATTTTACTCTGTCCAGTGACATTTTCTTGAAGAAGTCCCAAGTTTAGTAAAGTGGAGAAACATTTCTTCCAATCAACATAAAGTTTTGTGTCCATAAAATCTGGAAGAAAACTCCACTAATATTTAGTCTAACATTACTGCGTCCCCAGGGTGGTTGACTAACAAACACACACAGACAAGCAATAAAATTCAGCCATGTGTTTGCCAAGAAGTAAAATCTGCCGTGGTAAGTAATTAATATGAGACAAACAATGAAACGATGGGATTAGGAGAGGGAAAAAAAATGAAATGGCCTTTGTGTGCTTACAGAGGTTTGCATGTTCAAGGGAATTACACCAGACACCAGTCCCCTTCCACATCTGTGTTATTATCCATTAGAAACCAGTGCTTATACCTTGGCTAACCTCTTCCCAGCTCACCAAGGTAAAAGCCAAAAGGCGCCTGGGCTTGGCCAAGAATGAAACGCTCTCTGCTCCCTGCAGCATGTGTTTCTTTGTCGTCAGTGAATTCTCCAATGGCTTTCTGAAGGCGCACGTGCAGAGGAGAATGATCCTTGCCTAGCCATGGTGGCTCCTTCTCCTTCCCGTGGGGGCAGCCCGGCCTCAGTGCTCTTTCATAAGTCCACCATCTTCCCTTGATGGGACTTTCATGATTCACAACTCTAGGGAGAAGCTCCTGCTTTATCAAATTGGGTGGCCAACCTTTGGACACGGTTGTAGAATTCCTCTATGGTCTTTGCTAACAATAGGATAATCAAGTAGGGGTAATGTGGATATTCCTGGGCCAACTTCATCCATATGGATGGTGCAGCTTAAATTTCAAAATGATTAGGACAAATTACTCTCTCTGGCCAGAACTGCCCCCCTTCTTGTGTATGTGGGGGAAAGTACATGCATGGTGTACGTGTGAAGATCAGAGGACCATAGATCTCTCATTGGCTCAGAACTTTCCACACAGGCCAAGTAAGCTGGTCCCTGAGATGGTCCCTGTTTCTGTTTCCCATCTTGCTATCACTGGGACAATAGGTGCATGACACTATGCCCACCTTTTTTCATGGCTTTGAGGTAAATGGAGAAAGGGGGGGAGGGAGAGAGGGAGAGAGAGAGAGAGAGAGAGAGAGAGAGAGAGAGAGAGAGAGAGAG
>CABHPQ010000331.1:0-41567 GCA_902168405.1 Peromyscus aztecus
AGTTAGGCACCAATTGCTATGATAAAACACCATGACCCCAAACAACCTGGAAGGAAAGGGTTTATTTCAGCTTACCGCTCTCAGATTATACTCCATCACTGAGAGAAGTCAGGCCAGGAACTCAGGACAGGAACCTGGAAGCTGAAACTGAAGCGGAGGCCATGGAGGAGTGCTGCTTACTGGGTTGCTCCTCATGTCTTGCTCAGCCTGCTTTCTCATAGCACCCAAGACTACCTGCCCAGGGATGGCACCATCCCAAGCGGGCTGGTCTCTCTTATGGCAACATAAAACAAGAACATGCTCCACAGGTTGCCGATAGGCCGATCTTAGGGAGGTGTTTTCGTATTTGAGGCTCCCTCTTCTCAGATGGTTTTAGCCATCACAGTCTCATGTGATGCTCTGGGCAGATCAAGTGTACCTGCACTACCTACCTGTGCTTCTACACCTGAATCTAGCACAGGTGAATGGCTGTCAATGGCCTTCGATGGTGATGTTGTCCCACTGGCCTTCAGAGACTTGTTTCCTAACTCAGGTTTCTTCTTAATAGCAGGGCGGGCACTACTTAATAAAAGTAAGTTGTTTTGCTACATTGTTGTTTTATGACAAAGTTTTCTGACTGTCCTGTTCTTATCACCACCATCCTGACCCCAGGAAACTCTGAGCCCTTTATAGGAAGCTTAATTTTGCTGCTGAGATTGGCTTCTGGCTCAGGGCTCTGTTTTTAGCTAAATTCTTAACCAGCTATTCCAAATTGGTCAGTATGTACCTGCAGCCAAAGAGGGCTCAGGGGCAGATGTCAGAGCCCCCAGGGCACAGATTATTTCTCATGAGTTGTGACTCAAACACTACTCTTACAGATGCAGCTTATTCACCGAGGCCACGCCTACCATGCTCCAGCAAACTCAGCCACAGACCACAAATCCAGATTGAGTGACAGTGCAAGAAACCGATTACCAAGGTTACTAATGCAGTCGTGGGACCAGAAGTCCCTGCCAGCCTTGGTCTCCAATGAGCTCCACTGTCTCCCATGCTGAGCTGCCTCCACCCAGGCGTTTAATGGGCCTTTTGTGGCATGTTCATCTGAGCTTGAAGCACGCTCATCCGAATCCCAGCTTCTAGCTGAGAAGCTTCTCCATGGCTTTCTCAACATCCAGGCTGCTTTCCTGTGCCAGGCGAGCATGAGTGGGAGCTGTGTGGCATTTTTTTTGCTTCATCATTTTGCTCTTTGTGGTCATTCCACTTTGCCACACATCTCTGTCCCTGCTGCTCTGGGGGCATGGATGTCTGTCCTCTAGTTCTGAGCCCAACACAGCTCTGTCATCTCCACTGCTGTCAACCCTTGACACTCCAGATGACCGTCCACATGTGATGGCACATCCTTCCCAGCAGCCCTCAGAGCTGTATTTCTGTGGGACACACAGTATGCTTCTGTCTTTCCAGTTGCTATAAATTGTGTTCCACTCAGTGTTCCCAAGCGTGTTCTCTCTTTTGCCAATTCTCAGTCCTGAGGGCAGAAGCCCATTCTGATTTCACAGACTAGGGAAGGTAGGGGGTCCCCAGAGCCAGGCCTCATAGGTGAACCAGGTGGACATAGGTGAACCTCTTAGCCTCACCAATTCTGATGGAAATCTAAGGAAGACCAGCCTAATCCTTGCTCCATGTGGGAAGAAGAACAAGTTCTTCTCATGCTCTTCCCAGGCCCTGGTCTCTCGCCATCCTCACTGCCACAGTGAGATGGTCATATCTGTCTTGTTCTCTGGAGCTTGCCTGATTCCACCATCCTCCTTGTGCCTTGTGCCCACTGAGCTACCCTTCCCCCACTCTATATCAACTCTGCAGGCGAAAGTGGTGTCTTAGTGGTCCAGATAATCTTTGCAGTCCCCTGCTGTGGCCGTGACCTGCTCTCACCTGAGAATTATTCCAGCAGGTGTGGAGGTGACTGCTGAGGTAGGAAGCTCCAGTTCTCTCAGTCAGGTTCCCTTGTGCTCACAGAACCTCTGCTCTGCACCCACACTAGGAAAGGATTCTCCAAAGACATTCCAAGGCTGTTGATGAGAAACCATTCAAAGCGATTGGTTTGCATGCTGCTCTGGTTAGTTCCTATCAGCTTGACATAACTCAAGTCATCTGGGATGAGGGAGAAAATGTCTCCATCAGATTGGGTTGTAGGCGAGCCTTTCCTCCTCAAGTTGCTTTTGGTCATGGTGTTTACCACAGAAACAGAAAGTGAACTGGGACCTGTGCCTGTGGAAACATCCAACTCTAAGAATCTGGTGATTGTCCGAGGGTCTCATTTGGGTAGCATTTGTCCTGACGATAAAGCGTTCAGATGCAAGTTAAGTATCTTTCCTCAATGTGAAATGTCCCTTGTTGCTTTTGCTTTAGTTGATTTTGTGTTTTGTTTGCTTTAACCATTTAAATCTTGTGACAGCCCCCTCCATCAATGTCTCCTTACAGAGGACCATGTGAATAGAGTTGGCACACAGGACAGAGGGCCCCGTGGATTTCAGATATCCTTCCCCGTGTGCAGGACATTCCTTGATCTCGTGGTCACATGGGTAGAGGGCTCCATCACTTGAGGTGGGTGCCCTGTGAAGATCCTAACCCATAAGAGTGGTCTCAGAGGGTGCCTTGATGTGTTCCCAGGGACTCTGGGTTCTCACTCTCTATCTCAAGCTTCTCTGCTTGGTGACTGACAGATGGACACCTGCCCTGCCCAACTCCATCACCTGCTTAGGCCTCTCTAAAGTCACATTTGGAAATGCCTCAGTTGAATGTGTGGTGACCTTAAGGAGTTTTCCACCAAAACCACTTCCTGGATACTTGGGGCAGGGTGATATATGAGCATTCCTTCTGATTCCTGGATAGAACAAACATGATAAAGAAGTTAATGGTCTATAGCAGGGGTTCCCAACCTGTGGGTCATGACCCCTTTGCCATCAAATGACCCTTTCACAGGGGTTGCCTAAGACCATCAGAAAACACATATATTTACATTATGATTCATAATAGTAGCAAAATTACAGTTATGAATTAGCAAGGAAAATGATTTTATGGTTGGGGGTTACACCACAAAAGGAACTGTATTTATTAAAGGGTTGCAATGTTAGGAAGGTTGAGAACCACTGGTCTATAGTTTAGACGAGAAAGGCAGAGCATCATCCTTCCTCTCACAGTGCCTCTGACCACACTCCTGCACTCCAGCTGCTTCTGTATCTAGTCTTTTAATGTGTCAAACCTCCATTTTCTTAGTACTATTAGAAAGTGGTAGACAATGGGGGGGGGGGACATGAAGTTGGCCTCTGTATATCCTTGGATCTCTTTGTGTCCATGTCACTGCTCACACAATGTGGTGGTTTGAAAGAAAATGTCCCCCAAAGGGAGTGGCACTATTAGGAGGTGTTGCTCTGTTGGAGTAGGTGTGGCCTTGTTGGAGGAAGTGTGTCACTGTGGAGGTGGGCTTTGAGGTCTCATATATGCTCAAGCCATGCCCAGTGTCTCAGACCACTTCCTATCGCCTGCCTATCAAGATGTAAGGCTCCAGCACCAGGCCTGCCTGCACACTGCCATGTCCCACCATGATGATAGTGGACTGAACCTCTGAAACTGTAAGCCACCCCATTAATTTTCTCTTATAAGAGTTGCTGTGGTCATGGTGTCTCTTCACAGCAATGGAAACCCTGACTAAGACACATGATATACATAATCACCACTGTCCAGTTGTTCAGCCATGGCTAGAACATGTGGAGAGGCAGTAGGACCTCCTGCTGTCTGTCTTTGAAGATTTGTTTTTGTTTTCTTTCTCTGCTCTGTGGGGCTGGGGTGGGGATGGAGTAGAATGGCTGTGCTTGGATTTCTCTGGTGATGTTAACAGGTCTACTCTGGCTGCTGAGGTCCCTGTTCTGATTGGGAGCTGGAACTGTGTGTGTTGAATCCATTGAATGTTGGGTGGGTAGATACTGGTAGTAGCTTTCAGACTACTTTGTTATACATACTTCAATTCATGTAGACATCAGCCTGGCTTTGAAAGTGCCACTTCTTAGTCTAGTGCTATACTAAATGCTCCTTTACTTCTAAAGAAAGCAAGAACTTTATCCCCAGAGATGTGACTCCCGGGACCAATACCTGCTGCGTAGAGACGGTGTGTGTTTGCATTGGTGGGTGTGTTAGCACTGCAGCCCAGGGCCTGGGACCTTTTCAACATGGAGGAGACTAGTTCAGGATGCAGGAGGCAGGGCACCCCTCAAGTCTCCTCATCCTGAGCCCATCTGTGTGCAGAGTGGGGGCCTGCAGCAGGTCTGTGTGAGCCTTAGCGTGTTGTTCTGATTTCCCTGTGGGGGCCTGCAGCAGGTCTCTGTGAGCCTTAGTGTGCTGTGTGTGCTGATTTCCCTGCGAATGAAAGCACATTCTGTGTGCCAGTTGTTGGATCTGTGTCACATGACAATGGACAGCCAATGGGTAAGGAGAAGGGCTTATATTGCTTCACAGTGCTACAAGGATCCAGCCCATGACTGACTAGCTCTGTTGCTCTGGGCCTGAGATGAGGTATACATCATGGTGGGAGGGCACAGTGGAACACAACGTCTTACTTCACGGCCAGGAAGCATGTGAGAAGAGGAAGTTCCGGGGCCAGGAAACTAGTGAAAAGGCCCATGGGTAAAAAGCAGATAGGAGTAAGAGGAAGGGAAAGGGCCCCAGAACTCCTTCAGGTGACCCAGTGATCTCCCACTAGCTCCCGTTTGCGCCTCTCAGAGCTGTTGTCCCTCCCAACAGAGCCCCACACATTCAGCGCAGGGGCCTCTGGAGTGCATGCCTCTCCCTGTTGTCCAGTGGAAATGCGACCCTTGAATCAGACAGAAGAATATGAACTGCGAGGCTGTCCCCGGGGAGAAGGCTGCAGAGCACAGGCTTTCATAGGGTAAAATGTGGGAACCTGGGCTGGAGAGATGGCTCAGAGGGTAAGGGCACTTGAGTCTGGTTCCCAGCAGCCACCTTGAGCAGCTCATCACCTCTCATTCCTCCAGCTCGGTGGCTCTGTAGAGGTTCACACAGTCAGCCACCCCCATGTGCCTTCAGGACATCAGAACCAGATCCTTTTGTGGATTCAAACTCATTTACATATGTTTACTTTTTTTTTTTTAAATTTTAGAGGAGAATGGCCTTGTTTTATGGGGAAGATACTGTCAATAGAATCAGAGTTTGTTCAAAGACAGCCACGGCTCACTCACCACTGAGGCTGCTGACTTACCTGCAAGGTGGCCTTTCCATGGAGGTGGATCCACATGTCCACATATCCTGGCCAAGCTCTGGTCACAGTAGGGGACTCATTAGCATCCACCCAACGGGAAGTTTTCAGGGAGGTCAGAACTTGTACCTAGTGACAGAAGAGCAGACATAGTCGTATATCTGAATAGTTACCTTTAATTGATTTAATGAATGGTTATTTTTTTAAAAATTTAATTGATTTATTTTGTGTGAATATGTGTGTGTGTGTGTGTGTGTGTGTGTGTGTGTGTGTGTGTGTGTGCTTGTGCCTGTGCCTGTATGCCACTGAGTGGACATGGAGAGCAGAGGACAACGTTTCATAGTTCATTCTCTCTTTCTACCAGGTTGTCTGCTTGGTACCTTTACCCACCAAGCTATCCCACTGGCCTGAACTATTAATTTAAAAAAATTTGTATTAGTTATTATTTTGTGTTATCGTTGTGTTTGCATATGGTAATGGTGGTGGTGGTGGTGGGGTGTGTGTGTATGTGTGTGTGTGTGTGTGTGTGTGTGTGTGCTGCATGTGCCACAGCATGTATGTGAGGTCAGAAGACAACTTTGTACATTAAGTTCCTTCCTATTGCTTTTGTGTGGGTTCTGGATATCAATCTCAGGTTGTCAGGACTGTGTGACAAGCACTTTACCCACAGAGCCATCTTGTCAACCCTGGCTCTGGATTCTTATTGCCAAAGAACACTTATTTTCTCATGAGTTTATAAAGATGATGGTAATATTACACACACACACACACACACACACACACACACACGAAGGAGATTTGGTGCCTTGGTTTACATTTGACTTGTTAGAATTAACTTGCATTTTCCTGGCATCTTTGTGTTGTACAGTCAGTGTGCACACTTATCCAATACTAGGCTCCTCTGGGCTGTGACCGAGGGCTTTAACACACCTCTGATCTCAGCACCACCACAAGCCTTTTCTGCACCACAGTACATTTCTACAGCCACCCAACAGTTTGGAAAAAATGTGAACACTTCTTCAGTCACCTGTGGAAGTGCTTTTCATTTTCACCCTCTGCCAATCACTCCTAGGAAGATCAGTGTGACAGAAAACAGGCCTGTGGAGAGCCACGTGGCATGGGCTAAAGGGTCTGAGGTATATTCAGACCCTAACAGGTATATTCCCAACTCCTCCTCAGGAGCAGAGACAAGAACCCAGGGTACCAGGGTCACACCTGGGTCACAGAGAACAGCTGTAGCTTTGCTCTACAGATTTCTTGACTTCTCGGCTTGGCAGGGAGTCTATAATTCATAAATCTGTGTCTGTGCACCATGCTTTGTTGCTGGCATTTGTTTCTTCTTCTGGGGACCACACTTCTATGATTGGTGCTGTTACTCTCACTCTGTGGTGAGTTGGAGGGATGCTCAGATGAGTTGGTGCTGCGGGCCGCAGGAATATATCATAAGAACTCAGCTGGTTATGGCAAAGTCACTACCTGGAGGAATCAGAGAATTCCTCCAGAGGAAGCCAAATCCCAAGGAGTTTTTGGTGTTACTTGGCTTGTTATATATCAGCTGTGTTCTGTTATGAAAATCATGTGTGCCTTCATAGTTTTCCCAGTTGACTTTTCCCTAATTAGGACTAACAGTGTAGACTGATCACTCTCTGGACATTCCAGGTATTTGGAGAACAGCCTCAGGAAAGGTTTTCTCTGGAATCAGATATCTCCTTTGGCCACTTTCAAGGACTAGCAGTAATAACAGTCTCCTGATTTAAGGTAAATTCCACAAGGAGACACCACCTAGGTCAGGTGGACGTTAAGCAATAGCTTTACACAATTTAGCTCAGACCCTCCTTTCTTACAGCCTTACTAACTTTATAGACCTCTAACTCCTTACCTAACCATTTCTAGGAATATTTAGATAACCTTCTGCATTGACAGCTATGCTCAGCCAGAACCTCAGTTCAAGCCTCCCTGTAATTATCACCATTGGCAGCATCTGGCCAGGTCCATCCCCAGATGGAGGAAAGTACCTTATCAGAGATACCTCCGTACTTTCTAAGAACAGACTTAAGCATCCAGGCTACCCATTTGAGAAGGCCTGGCGGATGTGCCAATTAAGCTTTACTTCCTGCTTTCCCAAACCTTACCTCTAGTTCCAGTTCTCCCTTTAACTATCACCAGAGGCATCTAGCTGTACACAGGTTGCCTAGTGACTGAGCACACTTTCCCCCACCCTGCAGAAAAATGGCAGATAGCTTGGACAGATAGGAGCCACAGGAAAAAAGAAGACAGTTTTATTTTCTCCCATTGACCTAGCAACTTATAGATTCTTAACATTTTCTACTAATCACGTTTAGGATTATAGTTGAGCACATAAGAGCCCTCTTCTCAGATATTACCCAAATTTAGCCTTTAGTTAATTCATTTCCCCATTGGTCACTTCCCTTTGGGGTTGCAAATGATAATTAACAGTTATTGCCTCTCAGTGTGATTCTTATCACCCCTCCGTTTGACCCTGGAAGCCTGGCTATATAGACCAGGACTTCCAGGGCACGGGACAGAGAAGAGAAAGGAGAATGGAAGAATTAGATGGGTAAGAACTTGAGAGGAACAAACTGAGACAGGGAAGAACTAGATTGAAGGGCTAGAAGAGAGTACTAGAGGAACGAGATGGAAGATGAGGAAGAGCCAGATGGGAAAGCCCTAGCGGGGTAAGAACAAGGAAAGAAGGACCTAGATGAGGCAGAGTTAAGACGAGAGAATTAAGATAGAACTTAAGAGGGAACAGTAGACAAACAGAGAGAAATTAGGCAAGAAAGGAGCTAGACATGAGAACAGAACTGAAGCTGTGTATAAAGGATGTTATGCCAAAGGAATTAAAGCAAGTGGACTATAGAGCTCGGTGTGCTGAGATTCTATTTCCTGAAAATAGTCCTCGCCGTTAGTAGTTCTCTCTCCTGAGCCCCTGGGATGTATAATATTAAGGCTGGTCCCTAAAATATTATACAAGAAGTTGGGAGAAAGGGAGATGTAGTGCATCTCCTGGCCAGGTAAAGGCTGGGGCTGGAACAGAGCAGGCACTTCTGTGCTTCCTGAAAGCTTGTCCACTGACGAGAGAAGTCACCCCTCCAGCACACACAGGGAGGGCAGCAGTCATTCTTCCTTCCTCAGTCCTGTCCGTCACAGCACGTGGGACCGGTATGCTCCCAGCTGTTGCAGGCGAAGGCCAAGGCAGCAGGATCTGGGCTGGCGTCTTTGCGGTGCAAGCTGTAATCAGCAGGTGAGCCAGACCAAGCCTCTCTGCTTTTTTCTTTGCTGCTTTTTGGGCCCCAGTTGTCTCTGGAGACCACGGTGCCTTCATGTGAACAAGGGGCATAGAAGAACAATGTCAGACAGAGATACCAGGATGCGTGTGTGGGCAAAAATAAAGGGCAAGATCGAAGCTCATTCCTTGATCAACCCTGCAGATGATACGCTTTGTGACTTGAAAGATGCTGCCCTCTTGCAGTACAATGGCAGGGTCCAGAGGTGGACCCAGGGCCAGACTGTGGCGGGCAAACCCTGTGCAGGGAGTTGAGGGTGAGTTGGCTCCACCAGACAGTGTCTCTGGATTCTGGACTTGCTGGTTGGTGAGTGAAGTTTCCAGTTCTTTTCTGCTGGAGAAATGTGCACTTTTCATTAAATAAGATGTTCGGACAGGTAGTGGCACTTGGAGGAGCAGCCCTCTTTTTGCCAAGCTGAGGGCCTGCCTTATCAGGATGTTGAATTTCTTTGTTTCCCAAGTGCTATATGCCCTGGAGATCATGTAGGAAATCCATTTTGTCAGGTCCCAACAACAGGCTGACCCGCTCAGAGAGCGTGTGTGTTCTTGGGCCCAACGTCTGTAGCTGCCGTCACTCGCTCCTGTCTACAGATGCTCGAGGCAGTTGGAAGGAGAATACAGGCAGCCTCCCCAGCCAGCACCCAGAGCTGCCCCTATGCCCCTCAGTACTCTGGCTCACATCTATTGTGAGTTTGTGTGCTGTGGTGGAAGAGCTTGAGCTGCAGCCGCCTTCTCATTGCACTGCTACATCAAGAACTTCATCTGTCTGAACCTTGCTGGTTTATCTGTGTCTGGAGGGCATTCTGTTCTGTGGTGGAATTATATGCTAACTTTTTTGGGGGTGCACATATTTTTGTGTGTCATGCATATAGATGTGTGGAGGCCTGAGGACAGTTTTTATTCCCCAGGTGCTGCCAATTTAGTTAACTTACTACTACTTCTCTCCTCCTCCTCCTCCTCCTCCTCCTCCTCCTTCTCCTCCTCCTCCTCCTTCTTCTCCTCCCCCTCCCCTTCCCCCTCCTCCTCCTCCTCCTTCTTCTCCTTCTTCTCCCCCTTCCCTTCCCCCTCCTCCTTCTTCTCCTCCTCTTCTCCCTCTCCTCCTCCTTCTCCTCCTCCTCTTCCTCTTCCTCCTCCTCCTCCTCCTCCTCCTCCTCCTTCCTCTAGTGTCCCTTACTGGCCTGGAACTCACCAAGCAGGCCCACTGATGGGTCAGCAAGGCCCTGGATCTGCTTGTTTCCATCTCTCCTGTAATGGAATTACAGTAGTCAGTGGCTCTGTCTTTCTTTTCTTTCATGTGGGGTCTAGGCACGGAACTTCTTGCTTGCAAGGGGAGGACTTTATGGATTGAGCTACTGCCCTGGCGGTATGCTGATTCATTGTATCTTTAGATGTCTCCAGGCCTCCATCACACTTGTTTATGAGATTCCCACAAGCCTTCCCCCTTCCCATATGCCTTCTTCCCCTAGCCACGCATGGGACCTGTAGGATCTGACCTGTAAGCTACAGGAAAGGCAGGCTCAAAGGTGAGTTTTAAACAAGGTGAACCTGGGTACATGGTTAGTGTTAACTAACACCAACTTGATGGAATCTAGGATTACCTGGGAGATGGGCCTCTGGGAAAGGCTGATCATCTTGATTGTGTTAACTGAGATGGGGAGATCTACCCACTGCGGATACCTGGGGGGGGGGGGATCCTCGACCATGTAAAACAGAGGCAGGGAGGGGAGCACAAGCACTCATCTCTATTTGTGTCTTCACTGTGGAGTCAGTGTCACCAACTGCCGCAAGCCCCGGCTGTCCGGACTTCTCTGCATGGCAGACTGTATACAACCTGGAGCTGTGAGCCCCCAATCCCAGATAAACGATAAACACCTCTTGTAGGTTGCTTTGGACAGAGTGTTTTACCACAGTAGCAGGGAAAGAAACTGAGACACTGGCATCTCTGGAGACTTTGGCTGGTCATTCTCCATTTCGTTTTCTACATAATTTAGGAGATATTATGGACTGTAAAACTTCTCCTCAGGGAAGTAAACAATCATAGTGAAATGGCAGCCCCTAGATGAAATATTTTCAAACCACATATCTGACAAGGGATTCATCTCCAAATATATAATTTTACACACACACACACACACACACACACACACACACACGCTTTTGTCCATGCTTGCATAAAAAATATACCTTGAGAGATCAGTAAATTAAAGAGATAGGTCGAGCTGATAAATGGTAAGAGTCCTGATATGTTATTGAAGGTTAGCTGGCATGAACATAAAGTATTATCACTTTAGATATAAATATGTGATTCCCATTGTACTCAAAAAACAAATAGTTATAGAATATATACAAAGGGGATGAGAAGTGACTAAAAATACTGCACTACAAAGTCAGCCAAACCCACTAGTGATATAGGAAATAAATGAGTAAGAAAGCCAGTGGTCATATAGAAAACAAATAGCTACAATGTAAGTCTCAATAGATTAAGAATGATGGCTATCAGATGGGATATCCTTTCTGACCACAATACAATGAAGTTAGAAATCAGAACTGAATGTGTGGAAATTAAATGGCAAATGCTTAATCAATGCATCAAAGAGGGATCTCAAAAAGAACAAGAAAATACTTAAAGATGAATGAAAGAAAAATACATCATGCTAAAACTCATGAGATGCAGAAAAAGCAACAATGAAGGGCTTTATAGCTACAAACTCCTGCATTTAAAAATAGGCAAACTCAAATCAGTGACCTAGATTTTCAACTTAAAGAGCTGGGGAAAGAACGGACCAAAGTCAAAGCTAGAAGTGGGAAAATAATAATGACTGAAACAGAAAAACAATAGAGAAAATCACCCACACCAAAATAATGGAATTTCAAAAAGACTTAAGAACAGAGACCAACCTTTAGCCAGATGAGCCAAGAAATGAAGATGACATCAAAGTCTAAGCTGAGAATAAATGTAGGTACACGACAACTGATAATACAGGAATACACAGTCCTAAAAGCTCTCTAAACACTGCATAGCAACACACTGGAAAACCTGCATGAAATGGACCAATTCCTAAAAACTCAATAATCTCCCAAGGTGGAATCATGGAACAACAGAGAAAATATGAATGTAACTCTATCTAGTAAGAAGATTGAGTCAGCAATGAAAAAAACTTCTGGGGTTGGGAGAGCCTTAAAAATGGCAGTTTTACTGGTGAATTTTATCAAACATTGAAGGAACTATCAGGAATCCCTCTCAAACATGTTAAAATAGTTGAAGAGGAGGTAATGCTTTCTAATTCGTCCTTTAAAGCCAGTTTTGTCCTGATAAGCCAGAGCCAGATGCTGTCAGCAAATAGAACTATTCATTGATTTCCATATTAAGATCGTCACAGACGTCTTCAATAAAATATTAGAAACTTAGCAACTAAATTTCAGTGTATAAAAGTATTTATCTCTGGCATGCAAGGATGGTTCAATATATGAACATCAATTTATGCAATATATCTCTATTAACATCATGAAGAAAAAATTGAGGTGAAGAATTTGAGAAGATTGAGTGCAGTTTTACAATTAAAACACTACAAATCTATTTTTAGGAGCAAACTCTCTCTACATAAAATCTGCACACAGTGAAGACTGAACACAATGCTGAAGAGTTGAATTCTTTCCTTACAAGATAAAGAATGAGGCAAAGATGCCTCTTCAGTCCACCAGGACAATTGGACAATGTTTGATTTTAGCAATGTTCTTGCTGGGAGTTCTAGCTAGACCAATTAGACAATAAAGGAGATAAAAGTATCCGACTTGGAAAGGGAGATGTAAACTTCTGTTTATAACCACTATGATCTCATATGTGACTGATGGGAATGTCATTCTGTATGCTGTGCATGTGTGTTGCTCTGATTTGGTTGATAAATGAAATGCTGATTGGCCAGTAGTCAGGCAAGAAGTATAGTATAGGTGGGACAAGCAGAGAGGAGAATTCTGGGAACAGGAGGGCTGAGTCAGGAGTCGCCAGCCAGACACAGAGGAAGCAAGATGTGGAGGTAGAACTGAGAAAAGGTACCAAGCCACATGGCTAAACATAAATAAGAATTATGGGTTAGTTTAAATGTAAGAGGTAGTCAATAGTTAGCCTGAGCTAATGGCCAAGCAGTTTTAATTAATATAAACCTCTGTGTGTTTACTTGGGTCTAAGTGGCGGCTGTTGGACCTTGGGACCACAGAACCTGGGCAGGACCAAAAAACTTCAGCTACATGCGATCCCCTCCAATTTTACAAAAATGCTAAAACTAACAATAAACTCAGCGAGACAGCAGGCTATGTCAATGCATTAAAAACTCAGGTGCTTTTCTTCCTTTTATTATTCTGGGGACTACACCTAGGGCTTCACACATGATGGGCCACTGCTCTCCCCCTGAGCTGCAGCCCGCTTCATTAGTTACCTTTCTCTATACCAACAATGAGCAATCTGAAAAAGAACTGAGAAAACAATTCCACTTCCAGTAGCATCACTAAGAATGAAATACTTAGGTGTGAACTTAACCAAAGAAAGACAAAACTTACAAGGTGAACTTGACAAAATGTTGCTGAAAATATCTGAAGAGACAGAAGCAAATGGAAAGACATCCCATGTCAATAGACTGGAAGACAATATTGTAAAAATGTCAATACTACCCCAGTTGATCTCAGTCTCAGTAACATCCCTATTAAAATCTGAGTGGTGCCTCTTGCAGAAATAGGAAAATCCACCTTAAAATCAATATGGAATCTCAAAGAATATGGAGTAGGCAACAATCTTGAAAAGGATCAAGTTGAAAGAGTCACTTTTTACTAACTTCAAAACTGCCCGTAAAGCCAGAGAAATTAAAATACTGCAGCACTGGCGTGGAGACAGCCATCAGGACATAATGGAGCAGCCAGAAATAACCTTTGCATGTGTGGTCAGGCGACTTCCAGCATGGTGCAAGGCCATCCTACATAGACAAGAGTTTGCACAATCGATGCTGAGAGAAGTGGAATTCCGAGGGCTGATGTTTTCCACTTAGGAGAAAGAATCTACAAATTACATATTTAATGAGAGATATAAAAGCACACATAGGATATGTCTAGAACTAAATTTAGCAACCAAAACCTAAGAAATTTTATTTTAAAAACCAGGAAAGTACTGGGATAGATATCCGCCCAGAACAGGTGTAGAAGGAGTTCATCAGCAGAAGGAAAGAGGCTTAGCATCTAGAATCATGGGGCAGGACACACAAAGACAATTCCACTATCTCCAGCTCCTTACCCCTCCCAGACAGAAACACTGCCTCCTCGGTTTGCACATTTTCTACAACTGTGAATTTGTCTAAGTGAGGGGGCTTTTTTTTTTTTTTTTTGGTTTTTCGAGACAGGGTCTCTCTGTGTAGCTTTGCGCCTTTCCTGGAGCTCACTTGGTAGCCCAGGCTGGCCTAAGCGAGGGGGCTTTTAAACTGAGGAGGTGTCGGTAGGAAGTGTGTAAGAAATCTCCATAGTTAAGGCCTGATTTTGCCCTTTTTGGAGAGTTCTTGAGCACTAACCTTGGAGTCATCCCTGAGGCTGAAGGTTAACCCTGAGTGGCCTTCTAGGGTTAGTAGACATACACTGTCTCTTTGTGTCAAACTCTGTCTCCACAAACACACACAGATAAGCATACCACAGACACAGACAAAGACATACAGACACACACACACACACACACACCATTCACGCACTATACCCAGTTCCCTCCATATGCACTGCATGCATACACATATACACTCTTATCACTCACATGGATACTATGCCTACACACTTACTAAACACATACTATAAGGCTATGCATATACACATATGTACATAAAAAGTTGCACACCAAAATCATATATACACAACACACATTTGTATTCATACTCACATAAGATACATGGCATACAATCACATACATTCACACATACATAAATCTTTCCACCCAATACATATAACATACTCATATACCATAACACATTCATATGTCACAACACATTTTCACACATACATACACAAACACCTCATAGCATATTCATATACATTCATATACTATAACACTGTCACAAACATATTCCATAAAACTCACATACTATACAATAACCCATAAACACCACAACACCTGTGCATACATACATACAAGTACACATATACACCATAACACACACACACACCAGAGCACATTCACATGCACTCACACACCATATAACATAGTCACACTCATACACCATGACATAGTCACACTCACACACCACAACATAGTCACATTCACATACCATAACATAGTCACACACCATAACATAGTCATACTCACACCATATATCATGTTTACACTCATACACCTTAACATATTCACAATCACACACCATAACATAGTCACATTCACACACCATGACATAGTCACACTCATACACCATAACACGTTCACACAACATAATGCATTCACATACACTCACATACCACAACACATTCACACAGACACAGTATATATATACCCATACATTCCCTCACATATACTCTCATATATACCTTCACATATATGCCCTCTGGACACCCTCTATATTCATCCACTAAGGTGCACACAGCATCGCCAGCAGGCATTGGCAGACCTTGCCAACGACTCTGGTGCTGGCAGCCATTCCAACTGCAGCACCGCACCCTGGACAGGTGGCTCATGGGAGCGCTCTTTCCTTCCCATGTTTGACCTATTGAGTTCCCTTCCAGCTCACATCTGCCCCTGCCTTTTGAGGACACCCTAGAAGTCACATCCATCTGGTGGGTGGCTGCCCCACTTCTGTGTTCTCACACGTGCTTGGCCCTGTGACCCTCTCTGCAGATACCACCATCATGTCATTTGTCTCCTTTTTGTCCCCAGCCATGGGGGAGTCTCAGGAATGAGTTAGGGCTCCTGAGACATAGTGACCATAATGTGACATGTATGTGGAGTGAGTGGATGAGAGAGGGTTACTGGCTTGATGTGGCAGCTGCACCCTGCCAAGGCCCTGCTGACATCTGTAACATCAGCTAAGACAGGCAAGTGTTCCACCTCCATAAACACTTGAATCCAGTGGCCCACCTGCCTTTTGATGAGCACACAGCAGGATATGTATGCCCATTCCTACACGGGAAGAGTTTAGCTGACTTGGATACTTGGTCAGAGGCTCGAGGTTCAGCAGTAATGACACAAGCATGTTACAGAGTGGTTTTACTTCTGTGGAAAGAAGTCAGAGGTAGCTGCATGTAGTGAGCGCTCTGGGGCCAAGGACAGGCGGGGCAGGTCCATGGGACCCGTTGACCACCCCTGATTTCTATGCTGATGGTATGCGGCTGAGAGGTGGTCAGCTGGGATGAGTGATGTTGGCAGTGGATGGAGTTAAAACAGGTTTTTTTTTTTTTTTTCCTTTTTTTTTTTTTTTCCCCTGTGTGAAGCAGCTTGCCTAGTCCTCCCCCACCTCTCCTGGGTTGTGGACGTCTGCCACTTTAAAAGCTATGAGCATAGGCTGTGAGAATTATTTTTGATAATTGCCTGTATTTTCTCAGAGAAAAGAACCCCAGGATCCCAGGGATGATGAGTGGGTGGAACATCAAAGAGTCCAGCAGCTCCATCCTGCCCCAGACTAGAGCTCAGGCTAGCTTCAGCCACCCCACCCCAACAGAAGCAACCAGCTTCTGCCAGAGCAGCAGTGTTAGCCAGACTCCATTTTGTTTTTGCTCACAGAGTGCCCAGCACAGCACAGCTGCCATGCCAGTGCCAGCCCAGCCCCGTGGCTCCTGCCGAATGTCCTCTTATTTAGGAACCTTGGCTCTACTGTGAAGAAAGCATTGTCAGAAGAGCAAGTTGGCAAGTCTGAACCAGGGGACAGAAGCCCCGTGCATACAAAGAGATGGGACTGACTCACACATGTGACCTCAAACCACAGATACATGGATATACACAGTTTGTGAATGTACTCAGTTGGAACTTATACACAACATGCTTGGCCATACACACACACACACACACACACACACACACACACACACAACCTCATACAGGTGTGAATATACCACAGTACACGTTTACACTTAGACACACAAACATACTTAAGATGGACCTCGCACTTAACAAGATTTGTATAGACACAGAATATAACTTACCCTCACAGATTAAGTGTGAATACACAGCATGAGAATATACACTCAAACTCAGCAACACAGACCAAACAGACATGAACTCACACTCAATAGAGAGACTTGAATATACACAGTATGTGCATGAAGACTCAAATACTCAAACTCACAAACTGACACTCAGCCAATGGGATTGACATACTCACAGATAGACAAGAATTTGTGCACAGATAACCATGAACTCACACTCATGGGCAGACCCAACTCTGAGCCCCTGACTTCTGCTGGGCACCACCTCATGCTCTCAGTACTTAAAAAAAAAAATTGTTTTTGGAGACAAGGTTTCTCTATGTAACAGTCCTGGCTGTCCTGGAACTCACTCTGTAGACCAGGCTGGCCTTGAACTCACAGAGATCTGTAGTGGGTAGTCATTCCAGCTTTGATCTGGAAGTTTCAACCCCCCACTGAGGCTTCGGTAACTGTCACATCTACAAGGCAGGGTCAAGAGAGGATCCTGAAGACCCGAGATCTGGATGTACCGGAGCTCTTGGTTCCTGGACCCTGGATGCTGGAGGTAGACCAAGCAGAGTTTTCCAGAGAACACCGCTGGACTGCGCCACACCTTTCTCAGACTCTGTAAACTATCCCTTCACTTGTAAGTTACCCCACAAAATAAACCTCCCTTTTAACTACGTGGAGTGGCCTTAATAATTTCACCAATAGAGATCCATTTGCCTCTGCCTCCCGAGTGCTGGAGTTAAAGACATGTGCCACCACCACTGCCGGGCACTCTCAGTACTTCTAACTCAAACAGTCCACCAAGGGACTTGCATGGGGTCACTGTTAGTCAGCTTTTGTTAGAAGCTGACTTCTTTTTTTGTCCCTCAGTCACTCCCAAATAATCACTCAGAAACTTAATATAAATTATAAATGCTCAGTCAATAGCTCAGGCTTATTACTAGCTAGCTCTCACAACTTAAATTAACCCATTTCTATTAATCTATGTATTGCCACATGCCTCATGGCTTTACCTGTCCTCCAGCATGTCTTACTCCCACTGTGTCTCTTCATGACTCCACTGACTCCGTCCTTCTTCCTCCCAGCAGTCTCAGTCTGGATGTCCCACCTGTACTTCCTGCCTGGCTCCCAGCCAGTCAGTTCTTTATTAACCAATGAGAGCAATACATATTCACAGAGCACAGAAGGATTATTATTATTATTATTATTATTATTATTATTATTCCACAGCAGTCAGCCTCCTGCTTCTCCCTATAGTGTCAAGCACTGTCCAAGTCTGTTCCAGTTGCTAGAGCAAACTATCCCATATGGGGTGCTTTAAACAACAGACGCTTATTTCTTGCAATTCTGGGGACTGAAAGCTCTGATGGCTGGTGAGGGCTATTTTCTGTTTCTTAGGTGACATCTCCTTGTGTGCTTCTATGAAAAGACAGGCAACTTTCTGGGGTCTCTTCTATAAGGACACTAATCCCATTGAGGAGTGCCCCACCCTTAATGACCTCAATACCTCCCAACACTATCACTTTGAGATTTGGGAGCTAGAGTGTGGACGTTCAGTCTATAGCAGGCTCCCATTCCCATTCAGAGATGACAAGCAGAGAAAATCCTGTATTGTCAAGCCTCCTGATGGCCCCAGGGCTGAGCATGCTATATTTATCATAACCTGTTACCCACCGGCTTACAGGGGTAAGGCTTCCTGTTCTGTCTCCTTTTTTCCCTCTGCTCCTATCCACCTGATGACTCTGAGGAGCTGGATACAGAGTGCACACCATGGGAAGGCACATAAATGACCCCAATGGCAAGGTAACAGGCGTGTGTGCCTTTCCCTATCAGTGGGGACTGGGAAAGCTCTGTCTTCATGGCTTCTGTCGGATCTTGGTTCTTTCCTGAGAACAGCCAGGGTGGAGGGTAATTAATTGTCAGTGTCCCGGAGAGTTTGAACAGGACCAGCAGAGTCCATAAAGCCATGTTACTGGAGGACCCAGTTTGTCACCAAATGGGGTAAAATACCCCACTGTAAAACATAACTTTCAGGGTGCTGCACCCCATTCGCTTAATCAGAAAGGCAGCGAGGTGCTGCTTGCATTTCTCCAGTGCATTTGTGGGCAGTTTCAGTGTGTGGATATGTCACCGGCTCTGATACACAATATAGATACTCGTGACCCCTAGTTATTAAGTCACTTGCCTGACCTTTGGTCATCAGGCAGAGCCTCACTACATGGATGCTACTACCCAGAGTCCCTGCTCATGTTTCCGGGCCGCCAATTGGTAAGGAATCCAAAGCTTTGCCCTGGTCCCCAGAAGCGGGGAAGCTTTGGGTGAAAGCCGTAGCTGAAAATTACTGTGCTCTCATACTTAAGCTCTGACAAATGGTAAGGAGGGGGGAGAGTGACCATGGTTCCTTTCTTCCTTGGCTCGTTGAGAAATCATTTTTATTCTTGGCCCACAAACAAGAATTGCAAAACTCCAATTCCTTCCACTGCTTATTTCAGAAGAAAAGCATTAGCCAGGGCAGGTACCTTGTTAGGAACAGATTATGCACAAAAGACAGGAACAAAGCTCCGAGATAAAAGACCCTTCATGTCATTGAGACGCTTCAAGTTAGCCTCTGGGACAAGTGCCTCTTAGGTCATTTCAAACTGGGGCCCATTCTTGAGACCTCCATGGATTAAGAAGTAAAACAACACCCGTTTTCCCGGCCATTGTGGCCGCCCCCATGTCCATGAGGGTTAATTGAGACTTGTGCTCCTTCCCATTTGGAAACTTTGTGCAGGACGTAGTGTGTGTGGCTGTAGCTTTTTAATGTGCAAGCCAGATAAGAGTTGCAGGTGCTTGCTTTGCCCTCCCAGATAATCACACACACACACACACACACACACACACACACACACACACACATGAGTGAGAAAGAACTATTTTTTTTTACAAGTCCTGTACTTCAACAGGCATGAAGTTCAACATATTTCTCAAAACATTGAACAAAAAATTACCCAGTGACTCCACTCCTAGGAGCATGCCCAGGAGAAAGGAAAACACATGTCCACACAGAAGCTTAAACATGCACATGGCCAGCATGAAAGTACGTCAGAATCCCAAACTGGAAACAACCAACATATCCCTCACCTGATGGACGGACAGATGAAATGCTGTATGTGTGCACAGAGGAACAGCATGTGGCACATAAAGAGAAGACGGTTTGTTCTCTGATGTTGCCATGCTGGGGACACTGGTACACAGTGTGCTGAGGGAAACAAACCAGCAACGAAACACCACATGCTGTATGATGCCATGTGTGAGGTGCCCAGCATGCTGAGATCTGGAGATGGAATATGGCTTGGTGTTCCAAGGGAGGGGAATGATGCCTGGTGGTTACAGGTTTCTTTTGGTGGTGATGAAAATATTGTGAACTTAGGATGCAGTTGGAGATGGTGCAAGACTTGGAGAATATACTAGAAGCTGGACTTATGATATGTCAATGGAGCCATAAGACAAGGGAAAAATCCTAGTATGTGAAGAAAAAGGCAGTGCTTCCTTCCACAGGTTTGGACCATGGCACCCATGGAGAGCATGCCCACAGTTGGCCATGTAAGTCCATTACCTGAAGGTCTGCCCTCCTGCAGAAGACCAGAAGGGCTTTCCTCTTGGCCTTCCTCACAGCAACAGGAACGTGTGTGTCCACAGCTTTTCTGATAGCACTCTCTCAATGTCCCCAGGTAGAGCCTGGACAGCTGGACCCTGGCCTGCCCTCGTGGCCACACATGTCATTGATATCCACTAATTAGCAAGATGCTCAACTGCACTAGGAGATTTTGTCCTTTGGGTGAAGAACCTGAACTTTTCTTTTGAAGAACAGAGCAAGGGTCGAAACTGCAAAGGGACTCTCACTCCCAACTCTGGGCTGGGGGCTGGGAGCTGAAGGAAGAGAAGTATTTAGGGGTCTTGCTTGGCATTCCCAGGGAGGCCTGAAGTTTCCTTTGCTCCCACCCAGTCTGAGATATTTGACACCGAGACAGCTTACAGACCCTATACACAGCTGCCACCACTCAGCAGCTGTCATTCCAACAGCACACAGTGTGACCACATCGTTCCTGGTGACATCCTGGAAGCCAAGAAGGAGGGGATATCTCTTGGGGGTTGGGATGACCCTTGCAGTACTGATGGTGCTGGAGTCCCCGAGGATGTGGGTGTAAAGGCAATGCAAATAGCTATGGAGTTTTCAGTAAAAGTTAGCTGTGGTGTCCTTAGCAGTTGGCTGGCCAAGCCCTCTGCCTGCTCTGCTGAGAGGTACCGCACATGAAGACTATAGGCTGCCATGGCAGTGGGGCTGAGGGTATGGAGAGAAGGCCAGAAGAAGTCGTGCTATGCTTCAGCTCATATTGTAAATCCCTCTCTGGGCGAGCCTTCCTTTGGGGGATGGTAGCTGGGTGCCTGGCCACAGCCATAGACTGTCCTTTATTGATCCTGTGACGGTACACTCTCCGGGAGTACCACCATCATCTGGGGAACACTTGACTTGTGTGTTTTTAATATCCTCAATATTTGCCTCTTCTGATTAGGCTGTGTTGGTGCCTGGTAGGTGGCCAGCATGGGGCGGGGGGTGGGGGCTGTGCGTAGGCATTGAGACCCTGTCTCTTCTGTTGAAGTCTTCTGAGGTCCCTCTGCCTCTCCCACTCTTTTTATTTGTTTGTTTTAGTTTGGTTTTGTTGAGACAGGGTTTCTCTGTGTAACAGCTCTAGCTGTCCTGGACCTTGCTTTGTAGACCAGGCTGGCCTCAGACTCACAGGTCCATCTACCTCTGCCTCCTGAGTGCTGGGATTAAAGGCATGGACCACCACACCTGGCTGCCCTCCCACTCTTTGGAAGAAGAAGGAAGCACATAGAAACTGACATAGTTTCTTCCTCTTCCAACTTGTCTTGGGATTGGATAACTGCACAGTTCTCATGGACTTGGTGATCTGCTCCAGTTGTCTGCTAACCAGACACCCAGAGTGAGTACAGGATGAAGATAAGGGGCGTCTGTATATGGGGTGTGGGTACCTTCATATGGGGGTATGGGTATCTGTATACAGGGTGTGTGGGCATCTATATAAAACGGTGTGGGTATCTGGATAGGGGTGTGTGTGGACATCTGTATACAGGGGTATGGTAGCTGTATATGGGGGTGTGGGCATCTGTATAAGGGGGTGTGGACATTTGTACATGGGGTGTGAGCATCTGTATATGGGGTGTGGGCATCTGCATATGGGGGTGTGGACATCTGTATATGGGGTGGGGGCATCTGTATACAGAGGTGTAGGCATCTGCATAAGGGGTTTGGGCATTTGTATACAGGGGTGTGGGCATCTACATATGGGGGTGTGGGCATCTGCATATGAGGATGTGGGCATTTGTATAAGGGGGTGTGGGCATCTGCATATGGGGGTGTGGGCAGCTGTATACAGGTGGGGGTGGGGGTGTAGGCATCTGCGTACATGGATGTGCACATCTGCATACGGGGTATGGGTATCTGCATAAGAGGGTGCAGGCATCTGCATATGGAGGTGTAGAATCTACATAAGGGGGTGGGGGCATCTGTATATAGGGGTATGGGCATCTGGATGCCAGGGTTGCTATGCATGCATACACTCCTTCCATGAAGCTTATCCAACCTGTACTTCATACTCAGGGCAGACAAGGCTGGCAGGCAGAGATTCTCAAGCCCAAATTGAGTTTTTAAAAAAAATCATTGTAAGAATGATGAGAAGAAGAAAACTTATCAACAGGAAAGAAGCCACACACCAGTTGGAGTCTGGTCAAGAACTTCAGAGGATCATTCTGTGTTATAGGTGAGAGTCATGAATGCACAGAGCAGGCCCAGCTGAGCTGTGTGGCCATTGCTGTCTGTCAGCTACAGCCCAGTCCCTACTCTGCTCATTTACCATAGCCTATCCCAGCAGCAGAGGATTCAGGCCTGACTAGGGGCATGATGGCTGATGACCAGCTCCTTGCTGCAGTAATAAAATGTCTAGACAGCAATTAACGTTCATTTCCCCAAAGAATGCACTTTGTCATTGGAAAATCCTCCCCACCGCACAGGAGCCACCAGGGTGTGCTTCTCCATGAATCAATCCTCAGATCTGATCAGGGTCTGTTTGGGAGCAGCCGGGCAGGGCTCTGGACAGGTCCTTCCGACCCTTCTCTCCCACTGTGCCTCAGCATTCTGGGCCCCCAAACAAAGCATTCAGCTCTTGTCTTGCTCATCCTACAAACCTGTCTGGCCCTGTGTTTGGGAATGCTGTGCACTGGGCAAAGGTGCGGTGGGCTTTGGTCTCCCTGTTTCCTTTCTGTTTAACCCCAATCCTGGGTTCCAGAAGTGATGGCAGCAGTCACCAGGCAGGTGGCTTAGCCAGGCTGACCACTGCCCTGGGCTGTTGCTAGACCTTGCGGTACCTGGTCCTTTCTCTTCTGAATTTTCTGAACGATACCCAAGCCCACTGTACTGCTCCTTTGTCTGGCCTTTTTACCTGACCCAATCCTGACTTTGTAGAAGATCTATGTAACTGCATATGACCTTGGTCCTCAGGCCTCTACCATACTATAGTGTTCAGGGATTCCAAGGGTACACCACCAGTCCAGTTTTATGTAGCAGTGGGGATCAAAGCCAGTGCAAGCTCTCTACCTTAGTGAACTACATCTCAGCTTTGTCACGTGGTTCTGAGTGGTTTTCTATGTATCATGATCCAGTAAACAGAAATGATTTCTTCTTATCCTGGAACTCCTGAATTTTTTTTGTGTGTGTGTAGCTAAGAGCCTGCTCCCCTCATAGGTCAGGCTGTAGAGTCAGTACACCATCTAAATGAAGGTGTTTTGCAAACAGGGGTCTTGCCTGGACAGCCCTATGCCCTTCCACAGCAGAATGGCCAAGAAAGGAGCGGGAGGCTGAGGTCACAGTGCCTGTCACACAGATGGGAAAACCAACCTACAGACTTGAATGTAAAGGAAGAAACTACCCAAAGGGCTTCACTCCCCAAAGATATACCAGTAATTGCTGTAAGTACATGACTCGTTTAGGTGTTAGAGGATATGACGTCTATTTAACACGTATTAAGTAATAAGAAAAAAGTGTACTGTTTTCAAAGCCAAAATGACAAATGATTTGAAGCAGGATGATACATAGAGAGTCTGTTTGACTGGGCACTTTGTTGTGTAAGTGTGGCAGTCAGCCTTGCATCTTGCTTGTGGTCTTTCTCAGCAGTGCTGTGAGTCTTGCAGTGAAGGCAGGGGTTCTCAACCAGTGGGTCATGACCTCTTTTGCAGGGGGTCAAACAATCCTTTCACAGGGGTCACCTAAGGCCATCAGAAAACACAGATATTTACACTATAATTCATAACAGTAGCAAAATTACAGCTGTGAAGTAGCAACAAAAATAATTTTATGTTTGGGGAGGGTCACCACAACATGAACTACATTAAAAGGTTGCAGCATAGGAAGGTTGAGAACCATTGACCTAATGGAAGGACAATGGTCTCCTATACTTTGGGGTCCAGTTAATACTTTTCCAGGGCAGTATAAAAACTGCATATTGTTTTTATTCTCAGGACTCTCTTCTTGGTTGGCCCCATGCTAACTCTTACTTTGGGACATTCTTTATCACGCATGCTGGGCATCTCAGCAATTCTGGAAGTGAGTCCTGGAAGTGTACAGTGCCATAGGCCAGTGCTGGAGTGACAGGGAGTGACTCAAAGATGGATTCTGTCTTGGCTGTCTGGTCTCAGGTCAGTTTTCTGGGTTGCTGTGATTACTGGTCTCTGGGGAGTGTGCCGCGGAAGCACTATTGACGTGGCGCAAGGCACCCAGTGCTTAGTCACAGCAGCGATGATGTGGTCGCTTGCTGCCCTGGTGACCACGCTCAGAGTCCTGGGCGCCATGTGGCTGCAGAGCATGAGTGGCAGAGATGCTCCTGTTTCCTCTGTGCCCTCCCTGGTGCTGGCCTCAGATGTCACTTTTGTGGCAAAGGTGGCCGTAAAGTTTTCTAAGAAATTTACATAATTGTCCATTACTCCTGTCTCTGCCTTTCAATATAGTATATCTGTTGCCAGCCCCTGGCACGGCTGCACCTCATCCTCTTGGAGACATTTTTTGAGATTGTAAATAAAAGCCACAGCACCAAGGGGCAGACAAGATGGAGCCCATCGGAGCTGGAAGTCGCAGCAAAGTTATAATTACAGCGGAGTGGCGCGGGGTGAATTCCTTCCACCCGTAGATTTAATTGTCGTCAGCTGCAGAGGATCAGGGTGCACTGACCAGAGAAGTGGGGGTTGGGGGGGCACACTGAGAATTCAGGCCCCGGGCGGTCTGCAGCCTCCTGGAGGGGCGGCAGGTCTGAGGATGTGTGCCCTGGGCAGTCTGCAACTGTGTATCTATCTGTGTGTGTTCCCCAGCAGGGTGACGGGAGTCCCTGAAACCTGACAGGTTTTTTGCACAGGTTTTTGCAGACTGGATCAAATAGTAGCACTGGAGACCCTTTGTCCAACCTCCGACACAAAAGGACATCGGAACAGCTGAGAACCAGACAAACAGCAATTAAAATTCAGAGAGGGATATGGGATTTTAAAGGTGTAACTTGGTTACTTGCCCAAGCCACTGGCTCCCCAGAGGCAGAGAGTCACGGGCAGTGGGGGCAACTTCTTACCCCTCCCCAGACTTACCCTTCTTCCCAATACTCTGCTGTGTACAAGCAACATTAGGGCACATGCAGGTTCCTTCTGGGCTCGCTGGTGGCCGAGTGGACAGGGAAGGGAGGCAGCCCAGCTAATTGCTCCTTCACAGGGTGGAAATTCGCTTGCTGCTAATTCGAGACTCCAGCAATGATGATAATAGCGATGCTAATGACTGTGGGAACAGGGATTATAGGTAAGACACAGTTATAATCAGGAAGCTGGTAATTACCTTGTAGCCACAACTGGGCTTTTGAATTTTATATTTCTTGCATTTTTTAGTTCTTAATTACAATAGTTCTATTAATGAGAGATGGCCTTCCAGAAGTAGATGGGGTTCACTGCGAGGGAAGGAGTGTGTGCACATGCACCCTGCTCTTCCTCTGGCTGGGGAGAGACTAGTGGAAGTGAGTTGTTCGTTTCTTCATGAAGAGCAGTAGCACTAGCGAGCTCCCGAAGGTACATGGGGTAGTGGTGGGCGGTGGTTTCCACTTGTCTACTGTCTTGTGTATACCAGGAGCTCAAGGCTTTAGTTCATCATCCATGGAGTCAAGGCAGGAGCCCGAAGGCAAAGTGATGCAGAGGCTGTGGAGGAGTGCGGTTGATCGTCTTGCTCAGCCTGCTTTCTTATAGAACCCAGGGCCACCAGCCCAGGAATAGCAATATCCATAGTGGGCTAGGCTCTCCCATCTCAATCACTAACTAAGAAAATGTGTCCTAGGCTTGCCAACAGGCCAATCTAGTGGGGACATTTTATCAGTTGAGGTTCCCTTTTGACAAACGACTTTAGATTATGTCAAATTGACATATAATTAGCCAGCATGGGAAGACTCCTCAGCGGAGGAGTTTGAGAGGACCTTTCAACTCCATGAGAAGAATTAGAGGTCAAAGGTCAGAAGTTCTCAGACCAGAAGGTCCCTGTGAAGTTGGCAAAGGGCTGGCATTGCCTCTGTGATGGCAGCTATTTGACTGTGATTCAGATCAACCCTATGCTGCCCACTAACCCCAGGGCACAGGAAGGTGCACTCTAGAGGTGATGGCACAGGGGTCTGTGTTACAAAGTGAGTTGGATCAATATTCTTGTTCCCCAGGCTGCAAGACAGTCTGTATAGGGGAGTTCTTGGGGGGTGTCTATGTTACCAAGTAAATGTGATCAAGATCACACCTGTGCCCTAGGGCCACAGGAAGATGCTGCTGATGCTTTGTTTTCAAGACAGTCAGGTCAAGACTGTGCCTGTCCCCTCCTTCCCAGGCCACAGGAAAGTGCATGTGTGAGCATTTGGGAGTAGTCTATGTTACCAAATAAGTCAAGATCATGCCTATCTTCCCCACCCCAAGCCTCCCAGGGTGCTGGAAGGTATATGTGCAGGGTGCTGGAGTAGCGGCAAAGTCTATGTTATCAGATGACAATCTACAGCACAAATGTTTCCTCCAGTGAGGTCACCTTGCATCTGATTGTTCCTAGCTCTTCAGCCACAGGTGGTTATTATATTCCTCTTGAACAAGCCACAGAAAAGGAGGCGTAAGATGACTGTCATCCACCAAAAAAAGTGCCATATCATGTTTCAATGAAAGAAGATTGGGAAGGTCAGCCTGGGATTGAAACAAATCCTCAGAGGAGGGTCTAGGATGCCAGGCTGTACAAAGAAGCTGCTGAGCAGGAAGGGGCAGAAAAGTTTTACAGTCCAGGCCAGGGCTGGGTTGAACAATGCCTGATGTAAGCATGGGAAATAGTTTCACAATGACAGAACACTTACCACAACTTTTGGGCTATGGGAGCCAATGCCTGGACCCTGGCTGAGATGAGCTGATGGGTGATGAAGCTGCTACTGTGGGCCTCATGCAGGTGTGAACTGCTGGAAGGTGTGATGCATGTATGAACTGCTGACAGGTGTGATGCAGGCATGAGCTGCTGGTAGGTGTGAGGCAGCTGTGGACTGCAGGCAGGTGTGATGCAGGTGTGAACTGCTGGCAGGTGTGATGCAGGTTTGAACTGCTGACAGGTGTGATGCAGGTGTGAACTGCTGGCAGGTGTGAGGCAGGTGTGAGACAGGTGTGAACTGATGGCAGAGAGAAAGTCAGAAGTTCTAGAATGGAACATCCTAGTCTGATAAAAAGTGACTAGGACTCTGGCTGGTGGTTTGGTTAAAATCAGGGGTGGTTGCTTCTGTAGACCTCACCATATGGTACTCGCCTTCTACTCCCTGTAGACATGGGTGGTCTATGGGAAGTTTCCTATCTGAAGGACCTGTGAAGAAATGACCCCAGGGTTCTATTAGCCATGACATTGGACACTGCTGGCTTTCATGAGCTGGGAAAGAACAGAATCCCAGGCCCATTAGAGGCAGAGGACAGTATGAACTTCTAACTAAGAGGCATCTGTCTATCTGTTCTCCGCACCCGGTTACTATGGAGAGTTTGGTAATGCAGATGCCACTGTGAGCATGGACAAAACCCTGTTGTCCTCTTTTCACACTTTAAGCTTGAAGACAAGAAACTGCATACCACAGAGACCTGTCATACCTCCAAGGGTTAGGTCAGGTCAGAACCCATGCATTCAGAAAGCTTCAAATCATACAAAAAATACTCCCGTATAAAAAACGACCGATTATGTCTTGTGGGCTCCATCCTTTATACTCTTTTGAAGTTGAGGCTCCTAAACCAAAGCAAAAGAACTAGTTAGATATCCAGCAGTTATATAGACTTCATAATACCTGTGACTTTAAAGCTAAGATATGGTAAATAGATTGTTTCATCCGATGTCCATGTGCAGTACTGTGTGACAGACATGAATTCATAACTGTTCAACTTGTTTTAAAAAGCCCCCACTGGTTTGGAAACGGAGGCTTGTTACTGACATCATTGCTCAGCCATAGGTAAGGACACCTGTCCGTTGACTTCAGATTGGCTGCCTCACGCAGGGCCACCGGGAGCAGCATGCATAGGAGAGCCACCAGAGCCTCGGCCCATTTTGTTTGTTCTTTGACTGAAGGCATGTAAACCCCTGGGGTGAGCAGACTGCTGTTGGTAAGAGTTCCTTGTGTTAGTGTAGAATCTAGACTCCCTGGCAGTGTGGGTAAGGTGCCTGATGGCTGCCTTCCTGTCCCCTCTTCAGCTGCGTCTTCATAGAGCAACTTTTCTCCTTAAAGGCAAGATGTACATTGCCTTCTGTGATGGCCAATATTGATTGTCACCTTGACAGTCTCTAGAATCACCCAGCAAACAGGCCTCTGGGCACGTCTGTGAGGGAGTTTCTAGACTGAGGTAATTGAGGTGGGAAGATTCATCCTAAATACAGGTGGTGCTGCTCCATGGGCTGATGCCCTGGACTGTGTAAAAAGTAGAAAATAAGTTGAGTACCAGCACTCATCATTCTCCCTTTCTGACTATGATCACATTGTGACCAGCTGCCTCAAGCTCCTGTCCCGTGTCTCTTCCACTCTGATGGACTGCACCCTCAAGCTGAGAGCCAAAAAACGTTTCCTCCCTTCCTTAAGTTGTTTTACTCATGTACTTAAATGCATTCTCTTCACACAGGTGAGCTATGTAAAGCTGACCTGTAGCTGAATGGTTTTCCTGTGTCCCGCCTGGTCCGCAGCCGCTCAGACTCAAATAAACACACACAGGCTTATATTATTTTTAAACTATGGCCATGTCAGGCTTCTTGCTAGCTAGCTCTTACATCTGAAATTAACCCATTTCTACACATCTATACTTTGCCATGTGGGTTGTGGCTTACCAGTATCTTTACATCTTGCTTCTCTTGGCAGCAGCTAGCAGTGTCTCCTCTGCTCTGTGTTTCTCCTTCCCCTCTCTCTAGTTAGAATGTCCCACCTAACCTTATTCTGCCTCACCATTGGCCATCTGGCTTTATTTATCAACCAGTCAGAGGAACATATATTCACAGCATACAGAACAACATCACCCACCACTGACCCTTTGGACAAATACTTAGCCATTCAACTATATCCCTATAACGTGTGCTTCCTTGAAATTCATCTGAGATACTACAGTGTAGGTTCACACAACTGGACATGCCCATCTCCTCCCAAGCACCAACCATGTGGACCAGAGAGACGTCCGTCCCTCTCCATCAACAAACTCAAGGCATGCTCAATTATGGCTTACTTATTAACTTTGTGTTTACATTTTAGGTCTGCAAAATGAGTCCTCTGCGTCATGTAAAGATGCACACGTACCCTCTCTGTTCATGTTAGTGTTGAAACAAAGTTCTTCTGAGTTCAGCAGTCACGGCACAGCTCTCAGTGTGCTGCTTCTGGGAAGAATCTTCAGAACTTGGCTTATTCCATGGTCCTCATCTCTGTTAAAACTGTCTTTATTGAATGCTTTTCCTCTAAAGAAAATGACTATTTCTTGTTGGGTGCTACTACGAATAATTGAGTACTTAATTGCCACAACCCTTAAAACCATTGCTGTAGAATTTTAATTTTTTAATTTTTGCATATTAAGTCTTAGCTTACCTCTTTTAGGTCTTGAGCAGTCAAACACAATGCTCCATTACTTGTCCAAAAGAAACAAAACAAAACAAAACAAAATTAACAGGTAAGGGGTGGTGGTAGAAGGAGCTTGATAGGGGACAATGTCCCACGGAGTCTTTCCTGAGGAAAGTGACAGTGTGTGCCTCTGGAGATAGGTAGCACAGACTTCCCAAAGGTTAGGGATCCTATTTTGATGGGAATTGGAGGTTTGTATTGTCCCCACATGGGCGGTCTGGACACAGGAGGAGGAGAGCTATCCAATCACGTCAGAGTGGTTCCATGAGCTGATTTTGAAGCCAGGTTTGGTTCAAATCCTGGCTTTGCCATGAGACAAAGGACCCCTGGCATACCATTAGCCAGTGCATGTCTAAATTGATTTGCGTGAGAACGTGGTTGCTCGGGGTTACTGAGAAAAGAGTGACTCAGTATCCAGACGAAAGCTTAGACTGTCACCAGTGCAGCCTGCCAACTGCCACTTACCCACGGTGCTCTAGACACCGTCACAAGACTGAAGGTTTCGGACTCTGAACGTCCTCGAAAGCCCTTGTGAAAAGGTATCAATGCCCACAAAAGAGTGGCCCCAAACCTCCTCCTGCTTCAGATAAGTCTGGTCTGTGTGCATCCCCAACATCCAAACCGTGGACAGGGTTTGGAGAGTTCATCGCTGGTGCGTGCCTGTCTCTCAAGAGTGTGTTTGGATTGCCAAGTCCACATGTCAATGATGAGGTGAGGCAGATAGGCGAGGCTGCTGAAGGGAAATTTGAGGTCTTACAAACAGCCAGCTCTTGTCAAATAGGGGAAATGTGAACCCTTAGTTCATCAAGGGCTAGTATTGCCCACTCTGTCCCCCATTCCTAAGTGATTTATAGCAAGGGTAGATGCAACCCTCATTTTCCAAGTTACAGTTTCTTCTTTCCTTCAGTGAAGATGCACCTAGGGGACAGATACAATAAAATGATGGTCCTACAGGGTGGTGACTTGTGGATCTGGGGCATCATAACCATTCTTATCAGAGACATAATGGCACAGTTTGCACCCAGACAAGAGCTTCCAGATGCATTCCTCCCAAGCTCCCTGTAGTGAGCGTGGTGAGAAGGGCTGGCTGTTGGCTACCGCCCTGACTTGGATGCGCATAGCGATGTGAGGGGCACTTGCACTTGGCTGTTCTCTGGGGGGCACTGACGACATCTAACCTTCCCACTGTTAACGTGCTTGGCAAGGTAACATTCAAACATATTTACATTCTGTACTTAATTAAAGATGCTCATTGGACCCATTTGGGCAACTTGATATTGAGAAGAAGGGAACAGATCTTTATGGGGATCGTCCTCCAAGGGAGGATGAAGTCACCATCATGGAATCTGAGGAGGAAACATTAACAGACCATCTGATGCTCTGCAAAGGGAGATTCGGGAAGGAATAAAAGAAGGCCTGGATTGTCGCTTCAGCCCATCTCATTCTCAAGCTGTGCCCAGCCAGGCCACCCATGAGCTGGGAGCCCATTAGGAGATCTGGGCAGCGGCTTGTATTTATTAAATCTGGGAGAGGTCCATCAATCACAGCCATGGGCCTCAGTGTTTGCTGGACTGGGGGGAGTCCCACATGCACCCTTTGAAGTGTCTTTTACTGAAGGTAACATCTGAAGACCGTAAACAATGAGTTCCTCTTTCTGATGGGGACCTTGCAGAGGATGCTGGGAGATACAGAGTCAGGCAGCAGCACAGAAATACTTATGTGGGCAATTTACACATTCCTGCTCTCACACTTAGTAACTAGATTCTTAAAAATGGAATTCTTTCTCTGGGAGGTCCTTAGGCAGTGAGGGCCATGTGGGCCCACGTGTGCTTCCAGTGACACACCTCAGTTAGGGATACAGCAGGGAAACCCTGCATGAGTGAGCTCCTCCCTGGGTGAGGTATTGGAGCTCAACCATCTCCCTGTGTAGATTTGGAACTTTAATAAAGGAGAGCATTTCCATTCAGAAAATTAGCAGTGAGAACAAGAGATGGCTCAGCAGGGAAAACACGAGCCACGCAAATGTGAAGACCCAGGTTTGAATCCCCGAAACCTACATAAAACGGGTGTGGTAGCACCTCTGTGATTCCAATGCTCCTACAGATGGTGGGTAGGGACAGGAGAGTCCCCAGAAGCCTGTGGGCCAGCCAGCTGGCATACACAGTATTGAACAACAGACCCTGTATTGGACAAAGAGGAAGGTGAAGACTGACCACCAAGGTTGTCCACAGACATCCACACTCATGTCCTGACATGTGTGCACTCATACACACGAATGCGTGCACGCACATACAGACGTACATACACACACATAAAAGAAAATTCATAATGTTATAAAGTATTATGCTTTAAAATCGCCAATCATTTTAAGACGGTATCTCTAGATTTTTAAATGTACTACTTTTCATTTTCATTTAAAAAAATATATATTTTCGGCCATCCGATCAACAGAGTAGGTCAGCTTAGGCATGCTCTCGACCATTGCCAGTAGTCTATAGTGGAGGTATCTTTGTGGATTTCTGGGGACCTCTCTAGCACTCTGCTTCTTCCTATTCCCATGGGGTCTTCATTCATCATGGTGTCTCTTTCCTTGTTCTCCCACTCTGTTCCTGATCCAGCTGGGAACTCCCACTCCCCAAGCTCACTTTCCCCCAACCCTTGCCCTCCATTACCCCCACCCTCATCACGACCAGTTTGCTCATGCTGATCTCATCCATTTCTCTGTCATTGGGTGATCCCTGTGTCTTTCTTAGGGTCCTCTTTACTAGGTAGCCTCCCTGGAGTTGTGAGTTGCAGTCTGGTTATCCTTTGCTTTTACATCTAGTATCCACTTATGAGTGAGTACATACCATGTTTGTCTTTCTGAGTCTGGGTTACCTCACTCAGGATGATATTTTCTAGTTCCATCCATTTGCCTGCAAACCTCATGATGTCATTGTTTTTCTCTGCTGAGTGGTACTCCATTGTGTATATGTACCACATTTTCTTCATCCATTCTTCAGTTGAAGGGCATCTAGATTGTTTCCAGGTTCTGGATACTACAAATAATGCTGCTATGACCCTAACTGTCATGATAGAACTCTCATCCAGTGACTGGTGGAAGCAGATGCAGAGATCCACGGCCAAACCCCGGGTGGGGCTTCAGGAGTCCAATCGGCGAGAGAGCGAAGGGAGTATATGAGCAAGAGATATCGAGACCATGATTGGAAAAAGCACAGGGACTAATAGCCAAACTAGCAGAAACACATGAACTGTGAACCAATAACTGAGGAGCCCCCGTGGAACTGGACCAGGCCCTCTGGATAAGTGAGACAGTCAATTAGCTTGAACTGTTTGGGAGGACCCCAGGCAGTGGGACAGGGACCTGTCCTTGGTGCATGGGCTGGCTTTTTGGAACCTAGGGGCTATGCTGGGACACTTTGCTCAGCCTTGGTGCAGGGAGGAGGGGACTGGACCTGCCTCAACTGAATCTACCAGACTGGGCTGACTCCTCAGGGGAGACCTTGCCTTGGAGGAGGTGGGAATGGGGGGTGGATTGAGGGGGAAGGCTGAGGGATGGGAGGAGGGAGGACAGGGGAATCTGTGGCTGATATGTAAAATTAAATTAATTATAAAATAAAAATATTTATAAAAAATATATATTTTAAAATTTATTTTTTATGTGTATTGGTATATTTCCTGCATGTATGTCTGTATGAGAGTGTAGGATTCCCTGGAACAGGAGTTACAGACAGTTATGAGCTGCCATGTGGGTGCTGGGAATGGAACTCAGGTCCTTTAGAAGAGCAGCCAGTGCTCTTAACCACTAAGCCATCTCTCTCGTTCCTTCTTTCTTTCTTTCTTTCTTTCTTTCTTTCTTTCACAAGAGTGTCTCGCATAGCACAGATTGGTCCTTGAACTTTCTACCAAGTTAAAGCTTGTCTTGAACTCTGGATCTTCCTGCCTCCATCTCCAAGATGCTGGGAGTACAGGCATTCACTACCCCATCTGGCTAAACTGACTGCTTTTTATTCTCAATGAAGTATGTTATTGTTGTGTCATGAGTGGTGATGGATCTTTGAGACACAATACATGACACAAATCAGCAGCAGGCTACAAAAATCAGTAACAAACCTGACAATTCCAGAAACCTGGTCAGTTGAGTGTGCGATGACCATTTTCTGGAGATAGGTTCGGTTGCTGGAGTTTGAGCCATGTCACACTTTTAACTTGGAAAACTCATTAGTTTGCCAGTGGTGGACTAAATGAGATTTTTGACTTCTAAAATATGCTCTTACATTTGGTATTTTTCTCTCTTTGCAAGCAAAGGGAGCAAGATTTGTGTGAAGGCACACTACATGAACTGCTGAGATTTTGAGGAGCCCTCCACACGTAAGGAGGAAACAGTCAGTGCCAAGGTTTTGTTCTAAAAGGAATGAGTGACAAAGAGATGGAAACACTCCACGCCAGAGTCCAAGGAGGACTGCATCTGGGCATGCTCCGTGCTCACCCTGGCTGTGGAGCGGTGAGAATCGGCAATGTCAGCAGTATCTTTAACAGGCTCAACATCAGTGGCCACTGTATGGTGCAAAGCTGGTTACAGTCAGGGCCTGTGCCAGCATTGTTCTGACCCTCAGTGGATCAGGAGACAGGCACAGTGCAGCAATGTTAGCTTTGCTTCAGCAGATGAGGACCCAAGGATTGTGCCCCTTCAGCTGCACAGTCATGTACAAGATAGCTGGTCACTGTTCCTTGTTTAGGGAAGGTTCCTGATGCTGTGGGCCTAGGATGCTATACTGTTTTTATTTAAACCTAAATTGAATTAAAACGTTTTGCATATGTATATGCAGTGTATGTGCATGCATGTGCCAGCACTTGTGTGTGTGTGTGTGTGTGTGTGTGTGTGTGTGTATGTGTGTGTATGTGTGTGTGGGCATGTGTGTGTGTGTGTGTGTGTGTGTGTGTGTGTGTGTGTGTATGTGTAAGTAAGCCGTGGTGCATGTGGGGAGGTTGGATGACAGCTTTGAGGAGTAGGTTCTCTCCTCCAATTGTGTTGATTCTGGGGATTGAACTCAGGTCATCAGGCTTGGCATAAAGCTCCTTTATCCACTTAGCCATCTTTTTGGTTCACAACCCTTCTGAGCTGGAAAACTGCATCAGATCTCCCAGGTCCCTAGTGGCTCCACTCAACCCATGTAGCAAACAATTATGCCAGAATGACACCCTCTAAGAATGGACATGCCCTCCCAAGGGCCTGGGCTCTTTGGAAAGAGGGGGGGGCTCTCTATTGCTGCCCTCTGGTGGTTCAGGTCTGGGGTGACCTTGCTGTCCTTTTATCAGTGGTGCTCAGGCTTTAGGCTCATGATGCAGGAGTGGAACATGACCAGCATCTGAACTGTAACGCAGCAAACAGAGTGGGATGAAATAAAGCACCATGCTGCATCTTATGTGTGGCCAAGAGATGTACGTTACACACAACTTTCATGTTTGCTCCACACAGCCATCATCATCAGACGCTTGGCTGGCCTGGACCTTGTCCTGTCCCTTGGGGTCTGCTCTTGGTGCATCCTGCAACCTCAATATCTTTTTGATGTTCTGTTGTCAAGTGATTCGTCAGGTTATAATTTCTTAATCATGTCACTTTCTTTTGGATGGCTTCCGATATTTCTGTACTTCGCAATGCCTACACGGTACCTGCTGCTGGACAAACACTCCATGTACATGTGTTCACACGATTTCCTCTGAGAAGAACGGCATGAACGGGGGATTTTGAGGGCAGAGTTGGCCATTGGGGTGCATTGCTACCTGGGAAGGGCGCTTGACACTGAAGCAGTACTTCCTGTTGGCTTTGTAACCAGATTGGGGGTTTTTATTCCACCAGGGCCAGGCACCATCTTCCTGGCGAGCCTAGAATGGAGGCTCTTGTGGGCAGCGCTTAGCTTCCTCCAGAGGAACGGTGTGAACTCACGCAAACAGTTCTGTCTTCACTGCCTTTTTTTACTCAGGAGCCTCCTGTTGTTTATCCTATTTTTTTAAGCTCCCAGAGATAAATGCTGTTTCAAGGAAACGATGCTGACACACTGATAAATATTTATGTGTCATAAGTATCAACCTTGCTTCTGCAAAACAAAGTTAAATCTTAGTGGATTGCATGGTTGTTTGGGTCCTGAGAGACTGGGTAGGACACAGGACACTAATGTGCACAGTGTGGTGGCCTATGGGAGGCCTTGGGAGTCTGCTCCGCTCCCACTGATCACACAGTGAGAACCCAGCATGAAGGCCCCTGCTGGCACGACTGGGCTGGCCCCTGTGTTTGTCGGTGTGTCACAGACACTTTTGGAGGGAGTTTGACTTCTCATAATGACTCTTCTTTCACACTGATCTCATGATGGAGATGCTGGAAATGGCTAGGGAATTTGCAGCTAAGTAAGACAAACTACCTCACATCTTGCTGTGGCATCAGCTCTTCAGGGTGGACCGTCACCAAATTCTGTCATTTAAGTAGTCTCTCCATTGTTGGTTGCAGATTTGAGAAATGGCCAATGGAGTCAGTTTTCTTTTTGTTGCTGTTGTTCAAGTCTTCATTGCTCTAAGTATATATCAGATTTCTCTTCATGAGAAGATAAGGTTAAAATCCAGGTCCTGTTCCAGTGAAATATAAAGATTCTTGTTTAGACTATAAACACTATGTTGACACAGCCTTGCCTCAGCACAACCCAGCTCAGTCCTCATTACAGAAGACAAGACACCTCAATTCTTGCTTTGGAAGGGAAGAAGCATGTGAGCATGAACTTCAGCCAACTACCCACCTGCACGACTGTTGGGACCAGATCTGAGAACTGAATATTGGGTTCTAAAAGCCAATGTTACTGCCAATTACAAGACTCCAGAACACCTGAAAATCTTGGCATTAAGAGGTTTGTTGGGAAACATGGTGGGAGGGGGATTCTGGTCAATTTATGGACATAATAAAGTAAGGGGGAAGGAAAATAACCCTTTGAGGTTATTTAAAGCCTCTTTCTGCATAGCACATCAGGAAGTAGGTGTGAGCTACAGGTTCTCTCTCTCTCTCTCTCTCTCTCTCTCTCTCTCTCTCTCTCTCTGTCTCTTAATGACAGGGACAGTTGGAGTATGCAGTGCCTTTCTCATTTTTTGTGGTTTGTTAGAATAGCATCTATGGGATGAGGGAGGTGTGGTGATATATTGTGTCTCCTAATAAACTTGCCTGAGGAGCCCCACATTGGGTGCCAGATGTTGTTAGAATCTTAGACGGTCTTTTAATAAAAGCCCAGAGCTATATATCAGGGTGAAAGATGAAAGATTAGAGAAACAGAACTGCCATCCACAAGTTCTTACCTCTACAAAATCTTCAGCCTAAAGAAAGTGAGTTCCTATTTCCTCACACCTTTTTCTACCCTACTATATTACTTCCTGGGATTAAAGGCATGTGTACTTCCAAGCAAAAGCATGAGACCTCAAGTGCTAGGATTAAAGGTGTGTGCCACCACTGCCTGGCTCTGTTTCTCTCCTAGATTGAGTCAATCTCATGTAGTCCAGGGTGGTTTTGAACTCACAGAGATCCAGATGGATCTCTGCCTCCTGAGTGATAGGATTAAGGGTGTGTGCCACCACTGCCTGACCTCTATGTATAATCTAGTGTCTGGCTTCGTCCTCTGATCCTCTGGCAAGTTTATTATGGTACACAATATATCACCACAGGGAGGACTGGGTATCAAGGATGCCATCAGTTGGTGCCCTTCTTACTCTGTTCCTGTAGTAGTCTTTATCTTTGCTCTGAAAGCCTTTCTGTACAATAAAGGTCATAGTTCATATATGCAGAAGCATGAGTGTCTTTGTATATGAATGTAAAACATTTGCTTTCTTTATTTGTTGTTTATTGGGGGTAGTTATGATCTCTAAGGTCTCAGTAGACACTGAGTTAGGGGACCTTAAGTCCATAGATTTAGGTCAGGTTCCTATAGGTCTCTAGTCCTCAAATATTTACCCCTGGGCCGCTTGTGTTGTGCATTTCTGTTTAATGATGTCTTACTCAATGTAATGTGGATTATTGGCATACTAACATAAAACCCACACCAACTGTCTGGATGAAATTTCTCAATGCACATCTGTGAGGCACATCATGGCCTCACAGTGCTGAGCATGCAAGATAGTGCTTGAGTCCTGTGCTTGGGACCATTTAGAACATCAAGATCACCAAGAAGAAGCAGGAAAAAAAAAGTGTATGTAAATGGTTCTCAACCTGTGGGTTGTGACCCCTTTGTGGGTCCAACAACCCTTTCACAGGAGTTGGATATCAAATATTTACATTATAATTCATAACAATAACAAAGTTACAGTTATGAAGTAGCCAAGAAAACAATTGTATGGTTGGGGATCACCACATAAAGGAACTGTATTGAAGGACTGCAGGTTGAGAACCTCTGCCCTAGGTGACCAATGCATGTTCATAGTCTGAGTGTTGGAGTACATAAGCAGGGAGAGCAGGGAAAGAGAGGCACACTGCTGTGTGGTTGCTGCTCTGTGGGAGTGCACAGGCAACTGCCAAAGGGCAGGGTACTGGCTGTGGGGCTCACAAAGTTTCAAGTGTTTACAAGTCAGTTGCAAGTAGGTGAATTTTCAGCTACAGAATGAGCACTAATAAGGGCTAGATGTAGGAAGTCCCTACAAAAGAGGTGAGATCCAATAGTCCTAGCTTACCTGAGAGGGGGAAAGTGAATCCTCAGATCTTGGAGCACATGGGGCTTATGAGTGGTGTTACCCTTCGGAGTATGTCCGAGGTACCCAGGATGCCATTTGCAGCTACAGAGTCTTCTGCTCTCAACCAGTCTTCCCACATCCACCTTCTGCACTGGAGGCAGCCCATGCCCTTATTTCTCTCCCGACCGAGTCTCATCAGACACTTGCTAATGCCCTCTCATTGCCTCGGCTCAACTAAAAATGTGGCTCCCGGGGCTGAGGAGTTAGATGGTTCAACTGGCAAAGTTCTTGCCCTGTAAGCATGGGGACCTGAGTTTGATTCTTCAGGACACATGTTTAAAAAAAAAGTCAGAAAATGTCACATGCCAGTCTTCGATGGATGGTGGGCAACCCACCACAAAACAACAAAAGGCACCGGTAGACTCAAAGCTGGATGGACCTGTGCTGAAATCCTAACTCAAGTTTTAATGACTGTCGTGTACAGCCTTCACCAAGTGATGGCTCAGCTACCGTTATTTACATCTCTAAAATGTGAGAAACACTTAGACAATTTCTAGGATTAACTGAGAATGGAACATAGATACTTTAGTCTCCAAATAGCTCCTAAACAGTGGTAGTCTGTGTTCTAGGATGGGACAGATATAAAGGAAAAGGGCAGTAGATGGCAGAGAGGCACTACAGACTTTGGGAAGAGAGGAGAGAGATGGCTCAGCGGTTAAGAGCACTGACTGATGTTCCAGAGGACCCTGGTTCAATTTCCAGGCCGTCCAGTGTCTGATCATGGCAGGATTAAAAAAAGAGGGGGAAAAAAGAATGAAGGAAACATATGACCCCTCTCTCCTCTCTTTCTAAGACGTCGAATACGGGACGTATAGCCCAAGGTAATGGGCAGAGCAAATACCATTACAGATATGTGAATACATTGTTCTCCAGTTTATTTACATGTTGCCTTTTTGTTATTTCTAGAAATGTCAATGTTTTAAACTTCTTTTTTACAAAATTCAATGTTTAGTAAAATTGTATTTATTGTAGACATTAACTCCATTTAAGCGGCTGAAAATATCATTACATACTTATCAAATAATTGAAAAATATGTAATTAAATTTAGTGACTTTATTAGTTACTGCCTTGTTAATTCTACTGTAATTAAAAAAAAAAAAACAACCAACAACACCTTGTATTTACCGTAGAAAATGCAATACTGGCTGAATTAGGTTGAATAAAGAATTTTTATGTTAAGAAAATCCAAGCATGGTAGTGTGCCCTGTAATCCCAGTGCTGAGGAGGTGGAGATGTGTGTGTGTGTGTGTGTGTGTGTGTGTGTGTGTGTGCTGTCTTTGAGGCTCCCTAACCAGATAGCCTAACTTATCAGAGTTCTAGGACAGCAGGAGAGTGAGAGGCCTGGCCAAAACACAAAAACAAAAAACGTAAACAACAAATAAAACAAAAAACCCCCACTCCCACTCATGCACAAACCTCCCCTCTTGAGTCAGTGCTTGAGGACTGACACTGAGATCATTCTTTGTATATGCATGCACGTTTTCTCCCTACCCCCATCCTGTACAAGGCATCTCCTCTCTCTGTTCCACATCTTGTCAAACATTGTCAATTTCCATTTTTCAGTTGAGGAGTAAGGAAGGAAGTGAGCCACACTGTCTGTGGTCCTGTGGACCTCATGGCCGGTGAGAGGCAGGTGTGGAAGAAAGCAGGCTCTCTGGTGGATGACACCGGTTCCTGCTAATGACAAGACAGATTTTTCTGTTAGTTCGTTAACGTTGTTTTATTATTGGCATGCACATTCATCCCTAAGAAAATGAATATAAAATAGGAACCATGTCCCGGCCTCTTACTTTTGAGAGTCTGCCTCTGTGGCACTGAGCAGAGCCATTTCCATTTACCCACATTCAATCAAGGGTTTGTCTTTTGTATCCCTGGGCAATTGCATAACTCTAATATTGACCTTAACTGAAGTCCTTTGTTTTGTACCCTAACAGCCCGAAGCATTAAAAATGCGTGTTTACTTAATTTGTCCTGGCATGCAGTGTAATTACAAGCAGTTTGTTTTCTCTGTTGTAAAATATGGTCTGGAGAAGGAATGAAGTAATGTGGAAAATTAACATTGTGATGTACTGTATAGTGGAATAACACTAAAAAACACTCAGCCGGGCTGGCTCTGGAGGTCCTATTTGTGTTGTGTGCAAGAGCAATAAAGAACTAAATGCCTCTTCCTGAACTATATTTGCATGATTTTCGACTGCAGTAAAATTAGTCTTATCTGCCTCCCAGAATAAACAGCAACACACAACAAAATCAAAGACCCCACAGCATGCATGGTGCCCTGTGGCTTTGAACTTGAGTCTCTGTGTCTGGGCTACCCCAACAAGTCCTTGTGATGGGGTAGACAGGAGGGCAACTGTCCCTGTCTGAGTCCCAAGGGCTCAGGATCTGCTATGGCACTTGTGTACCTGTGCTTGGTTCCCTGGGGCTGGGACATGCCGGATAAGGGTGGGGATGCTGGGTGACTTTGCCTGACTAAGATGAGTAGAAAGGTTTTGCCATTGTGGCCGAGTCCCTGCTCTTCTTCCTCCTTCCTGCTGCTAAACTTTCTGGACACTCATCATGAAGCACACTGTATAAATAATAAATCATCCTGTATCATTTACCGAATGCCGAGATCACAGATAGAAATGTAATGAGTCTCTCAAAATAAAGGTGACAAATTCACCATCTGCCTATGGGCCACCTTAGGACACGGCCCAGCCAGGGACACAGAGCTTTGTGCAAGGTAGCCAAGTTGTGCGTGCATCCCTTACACTCTGCGTCCAGTCTGCTCCCTATTGGTTTTAAACAGTGACAGGATACTTTGTGAGCCAGGGCTGACTCAGTGTCATTATCCTTTCTTCACAACCTGCCTGAAAGTGGTCTTATTCCACACTGTGATATTTTTTTTTTTTTTTTTTTTTT
>CABHPQ010000332.1:4277-41182 GCA_902168405.1 Peromyscus aztecus
AATCCCCTAACCTCTCTGCTGTGAAGAAGTCTTCCCTGATGCTTTCACGCCCCTGCCGCGTGCATGATTCTCCCCTTCTGTTACATTCTTACTCCCTCTCTGTTTCAAAGCCGAGCCTTCCAGCATGCAGAGAACAGAAAATACCTTGGCTCCCACTCAATGTTGTCATGTGGTAACAGACCGCAAACCTAAGGCACTTCCGCCTTGTTGTTGAACTCTTGGCACACGTGTGTTTTGTTTCTGTTTTATTGGCTCTTTGGTGGAACTGCAAAAAGACTTTTGGCCTCTTTTCATCCAGCGAAGGAAAACAAACAGCCACTTCTCTTTTCACGACCTAGAGCACTCCTTGGTATCCATCTTGCAAAGGAGGCAGTTGCTTAGTGTTTGAAATTCCCAGATGTGTCCGAATCCCCCGGTAAACACAAACAGTGCGTGGCGGCTGGGAGGCATGATGAATGCACGTATAGTGGCTCCTGTCTTTGTGCAAAGAGAAAAGGAACAGCACCGTCAGATGGGGGACATCCTGGGGCCTCAGCCCCCACTCTTCCTTTGCCAGGATTCGGGGAGTGGCTGATCCCGTCCTTCTGGTACTAGAGAGATAAGCAAGCAGGGCAAGAACCTCCTTCTCATGATTTTCTCCAAAGGAGAGAAGGTCAGTCGAAAAGCACGTAAGTCATATCATTTCAGGTGCATTTATCAATGATAAAGAACTAGAAAGGGAAGAGTGGAGCGCGCGTGCAGGTGACTCATGAAGAAAAGGAGAAGAGATGGAGGGACAGGGGAGAGGCTGGCATGGGCGAGCTGCCTTGAGCCTGACTACAGCAGAGGGCGGAGCAGTTAAAAGACATGCGGTAAGACAGGCTTGGCGTGCTCTCTCTCGGCCAGCGATGCCATTGCTCAGGTGACGTGAGTGGCAATTGGATCCTTGAAGATCCCATTTGCTTTCTTTTGGCTGTGCTAGTGGCTCACCAACTCTCTTGAAGAATGGTAAGAGTTCAAGTAATTTTTAGGTTTTCTCTGATAAGTACAGATGCCAATTGGTATGGCTCTTGTCCCAGGCGCTCAAGTCAGTACTTTTCAAACTGCTTATCAGTACGCTGTACTTAAATCACTAATAGGAGTTCTGGGCAGGGGAAATACTTTGGAAATGTCATGGATCCCCTTTTAAACACATTAAAAATCACAAATCAAGAATGAAGTGTGCTTAACTATTTAATCCAATATTCAAGATATTGGATTAAATAACTTGAGTATGTAATTTGACTTAATAATACTGGCTCTATAAATTCTCTTCTGGAGAACATCTTGTAAGACTTTAGTATATCTCTCCAAGCGGGGTTTGCTGACCTCTTGCCCCAGAATCCCTTGGGTTCTTTTATGTAGTTGGGTCCCCTTGGCCTTTCTCACATATAGGATCAGACTGGATCTTAAAATAGGCTTTTCAAAACAACCAAACACTCTAGCTCCTCTACAGCCCTCTACTAATGGGAGCCCAAGCTCTACAATCTGCACTTTCTTCTAGGAGAATCTGTGTGAGGAGAACTCCTTTGGTCCCAGACCCCCAGCCTACATTCTACTTTGAAAAATTATTATAATTATAAAGTGTATGTGTAAGTTTGTGTGTGTTTGTGTGTGCGTGCGCGCGCACACGCGTGCCCACACGCATGGACATATATGCATGCAGGAGTGGTTCCTTTACTTCCATCATGGGGTCTGGAGATCAAACTCTGTCACAATTGTGTGGCAAGTGCTTTTTACCTGCTAAGCCACCTCACTGGTCCCTGTGACACTTTTTAAGGGGACATTACTTTACTAGTGGTGAACTTGGAAATGAAAAGTGGCCATGCTTAGCTCAGGCCCTGCCTCACCTCTGTCTTGGGATCTACCTCGCTGTGATATTTGCTCTATAGGGGGTAGCTAGCTCTACCTTGAGAAAGTGATTCTCCAGCTCTTCAAGAAATAGGCTGGAGAAGTATGTGTAGTGTCAGAATAGCACATCAGAAAGTGAATCTTGTGAGTTGAGGGTGGGCAAGTTGTTAGAGCTGTCTCCCAATTGGTTCTGAACTGACAACTGTTATGCACTGAACTTCATGTCTTGGCCCTGTGCCAAATTTACATTTGAAGATAATTGACCTAGAATCAAGTCTTATTTTTATGCAACATAATACGTCATGAAAATGGTAAACAAAACATGGCTGTTCATTTTACCATTAAAAAAAAAACAACAACAACAACAAAAAACTCATAGGAAGAACAGTCAAGGTAAAGAGGCCGCAGTGGCTGAAATCCATCTCTTTGGAAGTAATTCCAAAGGATTTGAAGATAGCCAGATAGAGCCTTCATATTTCTTGTAAGATTCCTCTTAAGACAAGCAGGAGCCTAGGACACCAGCATGTGTAACATCTGGTGTGCTCGGGGGTAGAAAAGGGGGAAGTGGAGGGAATTCTTGGAGGCATTCTTGAAGGATGTGGTGGAAGAGCACCTGGAAAAACCCACTTTCTTGAAGGAAGGCTGCAAGGACCCAAGGCTGAGGAGGTCATGTTCAACAAATCGGATGGAGTGCCTTGAAGATATCCCCGTCATGAAAGATGAAGGAGATTTAGTGGCTGTCCAAAGAACTCTTTGATTTTTTAAACAAGACTTGACAAGATTCCACATCCGGGATTAATGGTCAAGAGGAGGAGCTGTGCACCATGGGTAACATGGGGTGCAAGTTAAAAAAAAAAAAAGAAGCTGGCTCCAGAAGGGGAGATGGATGAAAGACAGAGAAGGGATCTGTGACTTAGAAAGGGATTACATGGATAGAGGAAGAGAGAGTAGGAAGAGAAAATGATCAGCCAGCAATGGGGAGAGCGTTCATTTATCATCCACCTGGAAGAGGAACCAAACAACAGAACAGAACAAATGCAGTATGTCTCAGGACAGTTTGGAAACATGAGCCCAGCTATCCTGACAAATTTAACTTGGATTGTTACAGATGCTTGGCTGTGACGTGGGACCTTGGACATAAGAACGAACACCAGTGAAAACCAATGGGATTCAAATTAATAAACCAATGTGGGGAACACTTAACTCGGGGATAGGCGATGGGGCTCAGACCCAAGATGGTTATACATTATCGTCAGCTGCCTGTGTCTTTGGCGGTCCCTGCCTTCTCTTTGGAATCCCACAGTGTCATCTTCCCTACGTCCTCACCAACAACTCCTTTCAACCTCAACGTCAGCTTCCTGAGTCTAAGCCTTCCTTAGAATTCCATCCTTCTCTTGCCCTCCTTTCGTCCTCCTGGGAAGAGCTAATGTCAGTAAAACAGCTCACTTGTCCTAACGAACAAATGCTTGGAGACACTTTAAGAAACTGCTCTCCCTCTGGGGATTTCTATTTTATTGGAAATCAACAATTTAATCAAAGGCTTAGAGCAGCTCTGATGAAAGTTTTGGTTCGGGAGGATGTGACAGGATCACATGTCCCCAAGGCTGCTCACAGTGGCCATCTCTCTCACCTGGTTGATAAAAATCAATTCCTCTGCATACAGGAGACAATTGTGTAGCTGGGTTTGTTTGAGGGGCCCCTGGCAGTGTGATCAGGATCCATCCCTGGTGCATGAGCCGGCTTTCTGGATCCAATTATCTATGGTTGGACACCTTGCTCACCCCTGATAAAATGGGAAGGACTTGGTCCTGCCTCAACTAAATGTACCAAGCTTAGCTGCCCCCCCATGGGAGAACTTATCCTATTAGAGGAAGGGATGAGGAGTGGGGGGAAAGGGTGGAGGGGAGTGGGAAGAGGAATGAGAGGGGGATCTGTATGTAAAATGAAAAAAAAAATCAATCTTGATCCTGCCCATAGCAGGATCTTCAATCACAAAAATAATACCAGAGGAAATATAAAGCTTCAAAAAACTGTATTGGTAGAGGAAAACCCAGCAGTGATAGACTGACTCTGGCCAATGCACCCATGATAAACACACATGACACAGCAACAGAGAATGAGCCAAGCTCTAGAATGGCTGAAGGACACCAAGAGCTACATTGCTTCAGGTGGCAGTGTGAAAATACCTACTTTCATTCCCTGATGGAACCGGGCCAAAGCCTTGGAAAAGAGAGTCCCAGAACTCAGAAAGAGATTAAACAAAACACATACTTTCTAGAAAGTGGGACTCTTAAAAGCACGAGTTTCCAGAACCAAACAGTGGAGTCTGAAACCAGATTGGAGTGAGCTGGGGACCAACCTGGGCCTGCCACTCTTGCCTCCAAATTTCTAAACTTCTCAGGACCTGCCCTGTCCAAGTTCTTGAGCCACAGAGTCTGTGAATGTAATACAACTTTGTCTTAGACCACTGGGGATGGGTACCTGGGACAGTCTGTTATGACATCATTTGGACCTAGAGTACATGTTAACTGAACGTCGAAACGTCATCTTTCCTAAGAGTTTCAAGACTCTTGGAGCAATAACTTGCCACCCTGTGCTTTACAAAAACTAACAATTGTTTGGTGTCTATATGAGGAAAGGGGATCCCATCGTAGTGGAGGGGAAATGGGGACAAACTTCTGTAGGAGTCATAATTCTCTAAATGCTTTTCTGGAATTGTAAACTATTTTTCTATTTCTTTGATTAAAATGGAGGAGGAGACATGAACTCATTATAAAAACAACAAGTATCAGAACTTGGTAAAGTGAAGAGCAAGTCTGACTAGGAATTCCAGAGCTGCTGGTAATACATTCCAGAGCTTAGCCACTATATTTTTTGTTTCCTTTTATTTTTTTTCATAATGTCTGTCATTTAGGATCATATTCATCATGTCAGCTTTCAGCTACAGGTGGGGACATTAGTTTGGAAGCCTTTCTTTGTATTGTCTTGGTAACCTAGATGTATTGCCCATGACATGTTAGCCATTTAATAATTCTACTGTTCCAACAAGACCTCCCAAAGGGGCAGTTTTAGCCCCCAAGCTAAGCTCTCCAGAGGAGCAGTGGAAGCCACAGGTGTGAGAAATTTGAGGCTTCCTTCTTGGGGGTCTCTCTCTCTCTTCAGTCAATTCTGTTTTTTTTTTCTGTTGTTGTTGTTGTTGTTGTTAAAATAGGTCTTAAGCTCTGCACAATAGTTATTCTTGGATATTCAGAAATGAAAGCCCCCCCCAAAAAACATGAAATGGCTATCTAAATATGTTAATTCATGCAAATGGTTGTTTATTATCTTCTATATTCACCATGACAACATACCTTATAGACTCTGCATAGATTATTGTTATCAGATGTGAGCTAGGAAAATCCATCTCTTTCCCCCAGATGAACAACAGAACAGAAAGACAGCAGCATGCTTGGGTAGCCTGTCAAAGGTGTGAAGGAAATTCTGAAGTTCTGTGGCTCACTCAGCTGGTGTGACACTTTTCATTTGAAAGCATATTGTTTCAGCTTGAGTTTATTAAAAACCAAATTCCAATATGTGTAGAAATGAAAATGCTTGGCCATTCTCCTCTCAGAAGAGACTGGGACAGCAAATGTCATTGTTTCTAGAGATACTTACCTTGTGCCTATAACATATACATTAAACACCAAATATTGGCACTTACTTTCTATTTTTTACAATTTTTTAATGTGTGTGAGGTGTGTATGTGAGTGTATTTGTATGTGTGTGCATGTGTGTGAGTGAGTGTACGTATATTGTGTGAGTGTGTGTGTGTGCATGAGAGTGTGACACATAGGTACCACTGTGAGCATATGGAGGTCAAAGTGTTCCTTGAGGAAGTCAGTTCTCTCTGTCCACCATGTGGGTTCCAGGTACTCTATTCAGGTCAGGTTTGGTGGCAAGTGCCTTCACCTGTTGAATCATGTTGCCATCCCTTTTGGAGGGAGAAGGTAGGGCTTTTAAATGGTATGAAACAGTAAGACCAATTAAACACATCTCTGCGTTCAGAAGTGTAGAGATTCAAAGACTCTCCGTGCCAAAAGGATTTATGAGACCTCAGAAAGAGTATGATGCCAAAGAGACACCATCACATGCAGGGCTAATCTCAAGGATCTGCAGCAAGAGTGATCTTCCATCGTCATCCCTGACAGAGCCCCGTCTCCATGAGTCCAAGCCAGGTTGAGCAGCTGAGTCTGGGGTCTATGTCCATTCTTTCAGCTGGGTTAGTGGTGATACAATGAACATCTAAATGATAAGAGAAAGGCGGACTCTCTCCATTTTAACAGTAGGACCAAGGTTGAGATGCAGCAGAGACTCTCATAGGTTCTCTGTCCGGGTCCTCGGAGGTGGCCACCCACTTTTCTATGTTTGTTGTTTGGAGGCTCTCTCTCATTTCCCCCAGTCCTTGCCCTTAACCTGAGGTGTTACTCCTCCTCTGCATTTTCTTGTGTCCCTCTCTCCCATTCAGTCCCTCACCTTGGGTTTTTTTTTTTTTTTGAGTTTCAGATTGTCCCTTTGAGTCCCACGCTCACTCACTACCGAAAGGCACAGTTTCTGGTTTCCTCTTGTCTCTTGCCTATTGCTATGGAAAGACTCTAGATACACTTCAGCCCAATCCAGGTCAAGGTGAGGCTAGTGCCTCAGGCCGGCCTCTGAAGGGGGAGGTCACAGGAGGCAGCCCAGTCTAAGTGGGTGCCACACTATGGCCTGGAGTCACCAAGGCCTCAGCACAAAGAGGAGAAGAACTCTAGGTAATTCACCCACACCAGCAACACCATATGACATCAAATCCAGGCCTCTCCTGAGTGATGTACACTGTGCTATTTTGCATTCCAATAACCAAAAAAAAAAAATCAGGCAAATAAACTACAACACAACTTGAGCTGGAAGAAACTTTCAGTGATAGAACAGTTCAAAAGTAGAGCCAACAGTGTGTATTTTAGTATTGATGGAATGAGATCTATAATCACGAAAATGACAAAACTGAAAAACGATGAGCAAATGGTTGTTTCTCACATGAATTTCTATCATGATTTTTAAACTTGCGATGTCTATACTGATCAAGAGGCAACTATGTCTCCCTGAGCCATCACCAAACTCTAAACATTGGAAGCCAAGTGTACAGGCCTGTTATCCCACCACCTGGAGAACTAAGGAAAGAGGTCATAAGTTCCAGACCAGCCTAGACTGCATAGTCAGAGCAGTCTCAAAAAAAAAAAATCCTCAACCACTGATGCTGCATATACTTTCCCTGGCTAAAATAACAAAGACATGAGTTCTTAGTGGCCACTGTCCCAGAGATTTTTAATGAATTTTTAAGCTTGTGATTATTGTATATGATGCTGTTTCCAGAGACTTGTGGTTTTCCTGATTTCTGTTTTTAAAATTCCATTCCATTCCATTCCATTCATTCATTCATTCATTCTCTCTTTTCCTCTCATACATACATAATTCAGGTTCATGTCTGACTGTGTGCTTACAGTGCACATGTGTGGGTGTGCATGTGGAGGCCAGAAGCTGACGCCAGATATGTTCCTCAGCTAATTGCTCCCCACCTTGCTTTTGGAGGTAGGGTCTCTCACTGAACTTGGAGCTCATTGATTTGGCTTAAAGCTTGGCACCTCTTTCGTTAGAAAGCTCCATTGCCTTCTATACCAAGTTGAACCTCACTTTTCTGACTTCAACTTCCTCTCAGGATCTTGATGATGGCTGCTTCCTGTGATGGCAGGAAGAATAGATGGGATTGGAATTTGTAAAGGCACAAGAATGCTCAGTACTCCATTGGGCCTCATACTCACTCCTGGCTTGCTTCTACCTCTGAACGTATATCCACCCTCCCTACTTCTTCACTCTTCATGGCCATGTTCTCATCTCCCTAGAGAAGGCTGACATCCCCAGACTGCATCACCCAATCTCCTTTGACCTTTGGCTACCAGTTGGTTTCTGCTAAGCAGGAAGGGCCATTAAAGGCTGGGAGCAGTTTGAGTAGTTCTTCCAGGACATGTCTCTCTGTTCACGCTGGGCTTTTCTGGCTTCACAGTGAAGCTGCATTCTCTACCCAGCTCTTGGCAGAGTCCCTCTCCAATGGCTACCACTCTGGCTGGATTCCTTCTGGTCTAGAAGCCATATGGCTTCCAGTCACACTGTTTTCGGTGGGGGCCGTGTACCTACCCATCCTTTGTCAGGCCTTTAATTCTACTCACACCTCTGAAGGCAGTTCCTCTGTTGACATCTCTTGAGTTTTCCATTTAAGGTGTCACCTGTGTTCTGCCAGGGCTCCCAATGGGTACTTTCTCCCAGACCTACAGGTGGTGACATCGGCTTTCTGGTGCACTTAGCTGCCTTAATGGACTGTATGACTCTAACGGCAGAATAATCTAACCAGCAGGATCCACTATTTGGAATGTGGCTCTATGCCAGTTACAAAAAAAAAAATTTTTTTTTTGTTTAGATGGTGAAAATGAGGAGGACATCATTTTTTTTTGAATAGGGATTTCTTGTTTTAAATTTGGGCCAACCATCCTGTTTCACTCTCCACTTTACCTAAAAAGTAAAAATAAAAAGGAGATGCTCTGGCTCCAATTTATGAGGGAGTTGGGCATGCAGCTCTCCTTTCAAAGCTGTTCACATGGAAAGGAAACTGGTCCTGACATTTACACAGTCCAGGAGGATTCCAAATAGAATTTGGACAGATTGGGAAGTTACCATCTTGGAGTGTGTGGGGAAAGCAATCCTGGTGGGAAGATGTGGTGACATATATGAGACAATCCATGGATGTGAGGAATGTGTTTCTCTGCATGTGCCTCTCCACTTCATGATCCAATGGGAATGCCAGAAATATGCATATGTTCTTTATGATAACACATGAGCAGGCCATCCAATTAAAGCACTCCACACTCAGTGCAAGGAGTATAATTTCTGGGTATATTTATGATTGCATAATGTCAACAAAGGGGTCTTTTAAATACAGCACATTCCTTATTCTGCACTTAGAGATCATGCTAAACACATCCAAATGCACAAACCATAAAAGAGGGAAGAGGCAGTATCGGCCCCGAGCTCTTTGGTTTCTGCATCTGGCCAGCGTCCACTGGGAGAAATGTAAGTCAGAGTTTACCACATGGATTACAAATGTGCTGAATTGCAAGAATGATTATTAAATAAAAATATCCACAGCACCTGCAGCTTGTCCTGGAAAGTTCCCCCAGGGTGTTGTGGGTGCTTTAAAAAAAAGTGAAGGAAAAAAACAGTAAGACAGTAGGGATGCAAATGGCAACCCCAGCTGCTGGTAGTAGCAACTCCATTAATGTTCCTGAAGGTTCTCAGAGTCAGTGCAATCGCCCTGAGCTGCTTTCATTCTCAGCGTGAGTGTAGTGGTGAAGGATGGGGAAGGGGCTGGGGGATCTCATTAGCCTCCATCCTTTGAGGTTTAGATGATGAAGACAACACAAATAATAGTAATGTAAACCAAAAGTGCTTTAATAAACACCAGGGCAGGGGGAAGCCTGAAGCACATTGCTCTGTGCTAGAGGCCAGCAGCCGAGTTTATTCTGTGACAGAACCAGACACCTTCTGAAAATAGGACCTGACCACATGTGCACTGTTCACTGAGTGTTGGGCTACCCGTGTGCACATACAACATTTTGCACATAGGTGATAGTTGGCTGTTTCAGTTTGTGTGTGTGTGTGTGTGTGTGTGTGTGTGTGTGTGTGCATCCACTCATGCTATGGAGGCATATTCCCAAGCATGTACAAAAACCAATAATAATTTAAAAAAAGCAAGAAGAAATCCAATAGGATGGTTAATTTCTGAATTTAGAAATCAGGTTACTTGGTATCAAATGACCACACTACCACTGTAGTATCGGGGAAGGTCATTTGATTTTCTCCGAACCTCAATTTCTGTGGTATCCATGTGTACTTATTAAAACCATGAAGACAAAGCTCAGATGAAATAATTGATATGAAAATGTTATTAATATTATAAACTGCTTACTGAATATTGATTATTGTTAGAAATAGGTCCCAAGTGGATGCAAGCCAGTCCTGAGGGCATGGGAGCAGGGGAACTGAAACACCCCCCCCAACACACACACACACACACACACACACACACACACACACACATACACACACCCCTTGTATTCCCCTTAGAGCAGTCAGGAGAGAGGGCCCCCGCACCTTGCCTGGGGAAAACAATATTGCTGGCCCTGGTGGTGTGAGTGTGGGGGACCCAGATCTGAGGGCCTGAGAGCAGGAGAATTGGCCCCGCTCCTTGCTGTAGGCTGCACTGGGTGAGCTAGCCCAGGCAGTGCTGGAGAACTTGCCTGGATAGTGATGACGAGGGAAAGCTGGTGAACTGACCAAATCCAGCTACCACCCAGGCCCAGAACCAGGGCTATGAGTTGGCCCATCCCAACATCCACGGCATCTATGAACTATTGGAGCATGTCATAAAGCTACAGGTCCAAAGCTGCAGGATCTCCATGACACAGGACAACAACAGGATATCCAAGAGGCGCTCCAGTGAGAGCCCTTTATGGGTGGTGTGGCAGAAACCAGAGGCCTAGAACCAGACCTAGGACTCATGGTGATGAACACTTGCAAGTAAAGATGAATGGACTAAAGGGTAAACTGTGCTTCTCAATGGGCCACACTACAGCTCCCACAAGAGTCTTCATTTTTGCTTCTTTGTTTTTGGTCATTTATTTTGTTTCTTTGTTTTGTTTTTGTTTTTTCTTATAAATTTGGTTTTAATTTAGCGGGGAGGTTGTAAGGGCAGAGGGCAGATGAGAGTAGGATCGGAATGCATGATGTGAAATCCACAAAGAATCAATAAAAATTTAAAAAAAAAAGAAAAAGAAAAAAAGATAGAGGTCCCCACTGCCCAGATTCTCACAATACTGATACTTCCAGCAAATATGTCAACACATACATACCTTACACATGTTTGAAAAGTAAATTGTGACTCAAACTCCTCGCGCTTTGGGGAAACTCTTTCTGTTACTTAATTTTAAAACAAGTGCATACATTTAGATTTCTTTCTAGGCATAGAGAATCAAAGATAAATTAGTGTTATAATATGTGTTTTGTAAAAGTACGGAAGTCATTCACCAGTGCTTGTGAAAGTCAGGAAGTCTTCATCTATAACATTTCAGTAGTCACAGGGACCATGGCTGCGGAATTGAGTGTGGACTTAATTTTGTAGCAGCATGGGTGAATGAGAGGGTACAGCCAAGGTAGTCTTCGGCCCTTCTAGGAAGCATTGTCAGTTCAAGTGGCGTAATTTTATTTATATATGTATACACATACACTTACATGTTTTGTATATATTTTGGGGTAAGTATATGCCTTAGTCAGGGTTACTATTGCTGTGATGAAACACCATGACCAAAGCAACTTGGGGAGGAAAGGGTTTCTTTGGCTTATACATCCATATCACAGTCCATCATTGAAGGAAGTCAGGACAGGAACTCAAACAGGGCAGGAACCTGGAGGCAGAAGCTGATCCAGAGGCCATGGGGGGATGTTGCTTACAGGCTTGCTCCTCATGGCTTGCTCATTCTGTTTCCTTATCGAATTCAGGACCACCAGCCCAGGGATAGCCTCACCCACAATGGGCTGGGCCCTCCTGCATCAATCACTGATTAAGAAAATGCCTTACAGCCAGATCTTATGGAAGCATTTTCTCAATTGAGGTTCCCTCCTCTCCAATGATTCCAGCTTGTGTCAAGTTGACCTAAAACTATCCAGCACAGTATAAAAATATAATTTCTCAAGATTTTATCAATCCTGGTATTATTTGCCCCCTTCCTTTAAGTGGCCTTTGGGGGGAAGGTGTTTGTACCCCTTTCCCACTGCCAGCGAAGAAGCGTGGATTTGTACAGGGAAGTTGTGTGGTGTCTTCTGGGCCCTGGGATTTGTGGTATCAAATTGGGTAACTGGAGAAAAGAGAGCCAAAATGAGCCTCTGACAAGCTCAATAGATTTATAAAAATTTCTAGAACTGGTCTGGGGGGTGGGGGCGAGAGTTAGAAAGGGCAAAAGCCACTGACAGTTGAATTCTAGGAACTGTTGGAGTAGTTTAAAGACATTGAGAAAAGGGATGTGGTTCAGGCTGCCATGATGTGGTGTGTGACATTTTGGAAAAATAGTAGTGGGAAGAAAAATTTGAATGACATTTTCTTATATGCTTATGTGCATTGCTTTGTTCCTGTGTCATTTTAGAGGCAATAAAAAATGGAAAATGTTTGTCATTTCTCTTGGGAGAGCCCCTCTGAATTATACTGTTGGTCAAGCTGAACCAGGAAGAAGTTCAGCTTTCTATGGGTCGCCTAAAGATAATTTTTAAAGTAACAAACCTAGGAATTTCGATCTTCAGTTTGATGTTGACTCACTGCCAAGATGAGTTTCTAGTTTGCAAGAGATTCTGGTACACTTCCCTGAGGACAGCTAGAATGGGAAACACACACACACACACACACACACACACACACACACACACACACACACACACAGCATACAGGAACCTATCTGTGTCTCCGTGGCAAAATGTTGGATGGCAGAGGCAGGCAGAGAGCAAAGCCAAAAGCTGAGGTTGTTTGTGATCAAGTCCTTCATCGATGTACAGACCCTCAGCTCAAGTCACCCTGTTCCATTCCTGTTCCCCTGAACTTTGAACTTGGACTCCTGGGCTGTTCCCGCCTCTTGGATTTGTCAGTGCCATTCATTCAGATCCCCCATTTAATGTAGGGGGAAAAATCAGGCAAAGAAGAAGGGGTGATCCTAAATTACAGTGCAATCTGAACCCAAAGTCTCGTGTTGTGGTCAAGCTCCTTGCAAGGAATCCTCATAGGGAAGCACAGCCCCAGGGAAGCATGGACTGAGAGAAGCAGCATCCTTCACACTAAAGACTTTCACAGAAGGGCTGATGTCTCTGGTTCCCTAGCCTCCACAGTGTCAGAAGCAAACTGCTGCAGGCAGAGAGCAGGGCCCCTGCTGGTGCAAGGTGTGGGTCTCCTGCTGGGAGGGCTTCCGCTACTTGATGAAGCCGTGTGAAGGAAATGGCCATCACTGACTGTTCTGGACAGAGTCTGGAGAGCTACTTTAATATCTCCCTGGCCCTTAAACTGAATCATTGAGATTTCACACATGTGCCGGTTCACCTTTTATAGAACATACACACTCGGCATTAAGACGGGACGTATGCTGAAGTCTCTCTCGATGAGTACAAGTGATTCTACATAGGATTGCATTCTTCTTACTTATAACGGACTGATAAAAGCCTGAGTTGGTATGAGCACACTACCATAAAACAAACAAACAAACAACCTGAGTTGGAAAGTTGTTAGCCAAGAATCCCTTCCACAGCCTCCTACTCCTGAGAAATTACTTTTAAAAGACTTAGTGGCAAGAATTTCACTCATGACATTAAACAAAAGCGCAACAATTACACTATATTTCACGGCTATAATCATACGGGAAATACCATGCAAATACGCAGCTCTTATATTGTTCTTCTCTGAATTATGTGTAAATCTAAATGAGTATTGTGCAAAGACAACACCTGGCCCTGTTCAAGCTCCAAGTGTGTGGGTATCGACAGGAATTAGAGACCCACACGATGCAGTGGACCATGGAAAGGTTTTAGTTGTATTTTTTGTTCTACTGCATTTTCTCTCTGCTATGTGTACAATTTTTTTTTTAATTCTTGGATTCCAGATCTCTGTGAGTTTCCTCTGGCATCTAAAGAGGTGCAGAAGATCACTTTGGTGATAGAGTCTAGCATTCGACATAGTCAGAAAAATACAGAAGTATTTTCCTTATGTCTAATGCAATTTCTAAATATAGATGTATGCTTCTGGCTATGCTGCAGTAGCTTGCGACAGACTCAGTCTCCTGCCAGGAACAGCTAGAAGCTTGATTTTTAACAGTGCCTAGAAGCATGCAGAGACTCACAAAGACTCAAGGAGCCAACCAGAAGATAGGCAGCAGGGCGAAGGGAGCCCACTGCAGTTCTACTTAGGACCCTTGCTATTTCTGCTATGGGGTAAGAGGCTGAGATCCAGGTAGAGGACCATTTCTATTGGTCAAAGAAGAGGTGTAACTTCAGACAGTGTTAAGGTCCCGGTAGCAAAAGATCAGGATTTTGATATTTCAGGGCAGCTGAAGTTCTAGGGCCAAGACCCTGGAGAGAAGGAAGGTGCAGAGAAGTGAGTTATTATATTGTTTTTCTACATACTAAGAGACATTCAATCAAAAATGACAGGGAATGTTGAAATAGCAAGACTGAAAAATAAGATAAAAAGACAGGTGATGTACTATTTAGATGGTTAGATAGGGTTTAAAATACTTGTATTAAAATATACCCAACAGAGTAGGTGGCAATAGGAATATTGATAGCAAAATTTTAGCATAGGAATAGAATTTATATAAAATAAATGGAAATTCTAGAACTAAATATTCCCTACAAAGATATTTATTAACTGAGCAGCAGGTTGGATAGAGATGAAGAAGAACTCAGTCAGTTGGAAGATAGGTGAGTAGGAAATACCCAGAGTGAAGCATCCAGACACAAGCAAAAATAAGAATCATGGAAAAGAATGTAAGAGGCATACACATTAAGAGAGGTTGGAAAAGTCTGGGGCAGAGTTTGTAAATCTCTGCACTGTTGATATTTTGAGTCAAATAATTATTGTTCTAGGGGCATTTTGACCTGAGGCAACAAAGTCATTCCAAGTTGCGAGCCACCAACTACCTCCAATGTAATATTTGACAAACAAGGGAGGCAGAGGCAATACTTGAACAAAAATGGCTCTCGAAGGTCAAAAATTCATGCTTTCCAAGTTCCTTATGACATTGTGGGAGAAAAAAGGCACAAATTTATTTTAATTTCTAATAAATCAAAGATTCCCAGGGGAGCCTTTAATATAATCAGTAAAATGAGATTAAATTAATGTTCATTTGATGAGCTAGTTGGGCAGGAGATAGTATAATATTTAATATTTGACCAAGCCAAAGGAAGGGGAAAAAAGACAAAAAAGAAAAAAAACCTGGGGATCAGATAGAAAACAAATATCAACATAGCAAATATAACCCCCAATATATTATTGAATGCAATAAATATACATTATATATATTAATTAAAAGATCTATTAGACTAGATTTTATTAAAAGTCTAATCTTATGCTTGCTCAAATAAGACACACCTTAAATATAAGATAAAATGGTTGAGATTTAGTGTATGTAAAAGATAAATTAGGCAATCCGATAGTGTGTTGGGAACATACTCCTAAGGGTTTACAAGATGTGACTGACAGACATTTGGAAATTTTGCCAGTCACGTGTTCAATACTTACTTGAGGTGGACCATTATGAAAATCTGCAGACACTGTGAATCAGAGACTTTGGGTTGGTCCATCTGGGTAGCTAATTTAGCCCTACATTACTGTGTAAACCCAAATCAAAGGAAAGATGATTACACCAATACTAATCTATACATGTAAACACATTTATTCATGATGAAACAATGTACTACTGAGGTATACCAACTTAAAATTTTCTGACATCTAAATCATATTTGCAAAACTAACAGAACTGGCCCCTCGCTGGCCGGTAATATCAGTACCTGTGTCACCTTGGGGAATGCAAATTTAGGGACTGTATCCCAAACCCACTGAATTGGAATCTCTGGGACCAGCAATTTGCCTTCACAGGGCTTTCTGAAGCTGGACAGCATGACTGTTACTCTTTACTGATGCAATTTTCCCAGCCTGAGCCCTTCCACGGCCTTCTCACTACCCAGCCAATCTCCTCAGCTTGCTCTGCTTTCCTGAGTAAGTCAGATTCTGCTTTCCCAGGAAGTTTGTGGAGGTCTTGCTGAAATGTTGACACACCTGAGCTACTTCATATACAATTTAAACTTGATGGCTAAATGGTCCTGTGTGTGAGAGGATGAACTTGAATACTCCTTAGGGGCAGGAGCTTAGCAACCTCTCTCCCACGACTCTCGTCAGCCCACAGTACATATATTTTCTACGTTGAATTGAATTCACAAAAAACTCCTTTGTTTCTGTGTGGAAATTAGTGACAATCCCTTTTCAGGTTGAGAATGAAGGCCAAAGAGTTGCTATTTTGTTTTTTTTCCTGCCTGAGGTGAGGATGTCTAAGACCTTGCAGGATATATTTTGGAAGCCATGGTCCCTTCATTTAAAAATTTTCTCCTCACTGGCAAATATAGTAGGAAAGGCAGCCATTTTTTTCCCTTTCTCTTAAAACACCGGGTGTTGTGACTTCAAAAGTTTACTAACTTTTTAAAGAGAACCCCTGAGAAAAATAGATAAGGCTTAAAAAGCCCTCAACAGAGTGCTTGTTCCTTTTAAGCTCTTAAGAAATTCTGAGGTACATTCAAATGTTTTCCTTTAATTTTTAATTTTTGTTTTACGATAGGACTAATTAAAGCAACACCTGTTTGGAATGATCTAGTTGGTGCTGGGTCAACATTTCCATTGGGTTATGTTCCAGCTGTGAAAACTCAAGTTGAACTAAGACTTGGGTGTATAATATCCAAACCCAGGGGAATTCAAAAGAAACATCAGTATACCAGTGTGCATATTTGGGGGGCAAGCCAAATAGAAGCAAAGTAGTCTCAGGTGCTCTTTAGCACTTGTGTAGTATGCAGGCTTTTTTCTTTTATGATTCTGGCTTGTAGGCCTTTGGCTCCTCGTGTAGGTAGACTGCCTTTGGGCATTGAATAGAATAAAAACAGGCCAGTTTGGTCTGTGTAAAATATTAGCTACTGTGTACGTGGGTTAATAAGCTTCCTCCCATCATGAGACACTTAAGATGTGGAATGATAAGTCCAGTGTTCTCTGAATTTAAGGCTTCCAGAAGCATCCTGTTTGATCAATACTATGTCTTAAGGCTTGGTGGCTGCTTTTGTCTTTTGTTGGGAGGCCTCAAAGTTAGGATTTCTTAGCATGTCACAGAAAGAAAATGGAACTCGGGTTGAGACTGGAAGTTAACCCCAAAGACCATATCCTGCCAAATAGTGATTCTCCCCCCCCCCCCGAATACTTTTTAACACTTGCATGAGGGAAGTGGAGAGAAGTGGGGCTTCTTAGATATTGACTCAGGAGCTCTTTGGTCCTCTAAGACTGCAAAGGATGATTTGAAACCACTGTCTCTCAGATGCTGTGAGCAGCGAAGAAGCCAACTCCAAACTTGATGGGCTCTTTTGAGAAGAAATTTGACAGGTTGATGAAGGAGGTGAAGTGAATCTTCAACATCCTTTTCACATTCAAGAAATTCTAATGCTCCAAAGAGCTAGATCTTTAGCAAGGATGAAGGCTGGATGAGTCTTGGACCAGCTGACCTCATGGTAGTTTATATGTGGGACCTTTTGTTAGTCCCTAAGCACTAAGACTTCCCTGGGAAAGGTGATAGGAATTCCTGTCAAGTTCATTGGCTTTTTCTGTTTCTCTCCCTGCTTCTCTCTTTATCCCCCTGTTCTTTCTTCCTCTTTGTTTTTAGCCTTTTCCTTCCTTTGTTCTTTCCCCCCTCCCCCATACACACACATCCCACACTTTGGGTGTTAGGGTAAGGAATCAAAGAAAAAGATGGAATTTTTTCATTTTATATTTGTTTTTTTCTTTTTTTATTAAGAAAAATTTCATTCATTTTACACACCAATCAGAGATCCCCCTCTTCCCTCCTCCCACCCCTCAGCCTCCCCCTCCCAAACCACCCCCCCACTCCCCCCTACAAGAAGGCAAGGCCTCCCATGGGGAGGCACATCCAGTAGAGGCAAAAAGATGGATTTTTAAATTGTTTTCTGTAACTGTGGCTTAGTAGAATAAAAACTATTATGGAATTTCAAGACAGAGTCAAACTGAAAGTCACTATTGATGCTATAATCCATGTGTATAAGGGAAGTTCATCTTGGAAGCCTTAGAGAAGCTTCATTGATTGGCCATGGATGCTCTAACCATTGCCACATAGACCTATATGTCTTCAGTTCCCTTTTCCTCTCCTCACACCTCAGGCTTGCCTACTCTTCTGTCTCTCCTAGATTTTTATTTTTTTATTCTCCATACATACCTGATTACTCATGTCACATCTATTCTGGACAAAACACCAGAAAGTATATCTTCCGCCCCTACAACTAGGAACTTCAGCTTTAGGCATGGGTCCTGGCATTTCCAGTTCAAGAACTCCCCACTAATGGCAGAGGTGACAGATTTTCCCATTACATTAGGCAATGAAGCTTGTGTCATGGTCATGGTCCCTATTTTTCAGGGTCCCTTGCTTTCCCCCCAGGAGTCTTGGGAGTTAGAGGATCTCATACACCAAGACACTGTTCTGGAGCATTTGACCATTTCTTACAGAAGTTTTAGCAGCAAGCAAGAGTCTTTGCCAGCTCTGCTCCTCAGACACACGATGTCTTTCATCCTCTGAGAATCACGTACACAGCACTAGCATCCCTGCCTAAGGGTGTCAGTGACTGAAAACACTTTACAGGTCTAGACTCTCTTGTGATTTTAATTATGAATAAAATTTGATGTCAGAGTTATGCATTTCTGATGGCTGGATTTTAGGGACCAGCAGATCCAGAGGTGCTTCCTATAATCCTTGGACCCCACAGTACTGTCAGTCTCCCCCTACAAGTGTTTCTCTCCAAGTATGTTCCTCATCCCTCCTTTAAGCTTTATAGCATTTCAGTTCTTTGTAGTGACTCCATGATAATAAAAGGAAAAGGGAGACAAGAAAGATGCCCTCCATATGCTCTCCACCCAAACCTTCTAAGACCATTCATTTTGTTCAGTTACTTCTGGAATAGAGTTTAGACACCATCAGTAATGTTGAAATAATAATCATATTTTAGCACAGACACTGTATTATGCTGTCTGTGCTGTCGGGAAAGCAAAACTATTCTTTGTCAGAGTGTGTGTGCTGATCTTGAAGTGTGAGCTGAAATAAGATTGGCAGAAGCAGGGCATGAGAGACCCACAGATAGTTAGGGCATATCTTGTACTTAAGAGGTTATGGATCTAGGAAGAATTCAGGAGAAGAGGTGAGGACAGTGAAAAGCTTTTGTTTGCAGCTCGCCAGTGTGGTGATGGCTGGGGAGTCCTCTGGAGGCCCCACAAGCCATCTGTCACAGGAACTCAACAGCAAACTAACCCCATTTGAGCTATTAGGGCCCGAAGCAACCCAAGACTGCCAAGCCTCTGGCCCCCTGGGATGCAAGGATATTTCTCCAGAGGCTAGGCGCCCCCTCTTTCCACTGGGCTTCCCCACATTCGTCTCACATAACTCACCACGTAGGAATTTGCCCTGCATAGCCCTAATTCCTTTTCCTTGTGACTTTCCTGAGATATGCCTTCCGTTAAGAGATCCTCAAGGCTGATTACACCACACTGGGATAGAAATGGAGAAACCCCAGAAAGAAGCAAGAGGTAGCTGCTTGATAGAGCAGCTGGTGGGGTTAAACTGAAAGAGTTAGAATGTGACCAAACCTTCATTTTGCTAATGATGAGCTTGAAGTATGGAGATTGCAATGGCTAACCCTGGTTTCTAGGGTGAGTCTGTAGTGGGTAGCCATTCCAGCTTTGATCTGGAAGTTCCAACCTCCGTTGAGGCTTCAGTAACTGTCACGCCTACGAGGCAGGGCTGAGAGAGGACCCTGAAGACCCGAGATCCGGATGTGCCACCTCTCTTGGTTCCTGGACCCTGGACAGTGGAGGTAGACCAAGGAGAGTTCTCCAGAGAACACCGTCGGACTGTGACCCAGACCCTGCAACCTACCTATCCCTTCATTTGTAAGTTACGCCACTAAATAAACCTCCCTTTTAACTACGTGGAGTGGCCTTAATAATTTCACCAATATGAGTCCGTGGCCACGTTGACCCTGGAATGTTTCTGCTGGTTATCCTGGACTGAGACTAGACCTTCCACCCATCTCGCAAGCATAGTCACCGGGAAAAGAGAGAATTCTAAAGTGTGAATGGTGGGTTTTGTATGAACCACTCAGTCTCCAATAAGCTCTCAGCTTTCAAGCTGCGGCAGGGGCTCTTGGATCCAAAGGCTGGAGAGCTGGGGCCAGAAGAAGGCTGTCGCCCACGTGTTGTTGCATTGTGGCTCCATCCTGTTTCACTTGGGATGTGGGACGATGATGGCAACAGGGACTATTTTACAGAAGTCTTGCTGCTTTGCATACACAAAATTCAAGGATACGGATGGGGTTCTACATGGAAGAGAAGACAAGGAACTCAGGAGCTGTTGACCTGACAAAACTACCACCTGTGGTCGAATGTAAAAGGTGCTTAGTGGTAAAAATGGTGATGTGTGATAACTGAATGGGTTGTGTAACAAGAATCTTAAAAGGTCTCATTAATGAAAAGAAAAAAACCTGGAGCCAGATATTGGGGTGAAAGCTGAAAGATCAGAGAAGCAAAGCAAGCCAGCCACAAGCTCTTACCTCTACAAAATCTTCAGTCTAAAGAGAGTGAGCTCCTGTTTCCTCATGCCTTATATACCTTTCTCTGCCCAGACATCGCTTGCTGGGATTAAAGACATGTATGCTTCCCAAGCAAAGGCATGATATCTCAAGTGCTGGGATTAAAGGTGTGTGCCACCACTGTCTGGCTACTATGTCTAATCTAGTGACTGGCTCTGTCCTCTGATCCCCAGATAAGTGTTATTGGGGTGCACAATATATCACCACAGCAAAGAAAGAAGAAACGGGATGAGTTCCAGACTGTTCACTAGCTGTTTTGCCTAGAGCATTGAATACCAAATATGACCATAGCAGGTATACATAATAAAAGTTTGAGTGATGAAGAGTCCTGTTATGTGCTTACAGCTCCAAATGTTGTCATTTTAAGTTAAAGAACACAGTCACTGAAGACTCAATGGGGAAGACTTTTCTCATCTTGAAAACAAACAAAAGAGATAGAGAATAATTCCTAACACATACCTGCATGCTGACTGGACTTAGTCACTTTGAAGGAACAGAGGAGGGTAAGGGGGAACTGAGCTCTTTATGGGGAGAAACATATTAACCACATGGTGAAGTTAACATCATTGGCATTGTCATGTGGTGATTGCAGTCCCCTATGATGTGATGAGAAGGAGATAGTTGAGTATTCTTTTCCTAAGTCTGTAACTCCTGACTAGACAGTAAAGAAATGGACAGTGGGAGAGAAAGCAACCAAAATTTCTGCTGATGTCACTCATTCATAAAAAGTGTTCATTCACTGTGTGTGTTTACCGCCTCTACCTCCAGCCTAGTCCTCTCTTGTTTCTGCTCTATATGATTAAATTCTCTGGTTGGCATTTTTCCATGAAGCTCTTGTCCTCCTCCACCTGGTGACAGCTGACCATCCTCTCCTGTGCACATGTCTGTGCCCAGGCTTCCCAGAGCACCTTCCAGCCTGGGGTTTTCAGTGTTCACATCTGTACATATCAATGGCTCTGAAACCAACACTGCAAACTCTTCTCATGGAAGTTCTCTTACCTTCTAGAAATCCCTCTTCATCAGATCATGGATATTCAATCACACACACCCCAACTAACTTATTTCTCCTTCATCCTCCCCCATGAAAACTGTCCCCACTCTCTGCACTGGGGGGTGACATTGCTTTCCATCTGCTTGTCCATCATCTGGGTAAACACTGTAGTTTTTTTTGAGCCATCCCCTCTGTCCCTACCTTTCCCGTTACCTCCCTAAGGACCCTTCACCCATCCTCTACTCTTGGTCTCTTCTACAGCCCCAGGTCAGGATGCCCCTCATTCCCATGTACCCTATTGCTATAGCCTCTAACTGGAGTCCCCTCTTCTGGTTGCACGTCTTCAGTGCAGCTCCAGTGCTTCAGACAATGCCATTTCTAACTTGTGAGTCCATGTCTAAGCCTTTAGTGACTCCCCGTCACTTTGAAGAACGTATCCAAACTTCTCCATGAGCCATCAAAGACTTTCATCACCAGGCTCGACCACACATCTTCTGTTTCATTTTCACCTGGGCCTCACATACCTGTCAGCCAAAGTGGTGTCCTGGTAATTCTTCAGTTCTTTTAGGCATCTCCCACCCCTGTGAGCTTTTTTTACATGTAGAGAGACCTTCCTTTACTGGGGCCCTTAGCACTGTCCATCATATCTTTCAAGGCTAAGCTTCATCCTGCCTCATTCTGAGTAAACAGAGGCAGAGAGATTCAGTAATTTGCTTGCTCTTTGCTTTGAGGACCTGGAGTTGACAAAAGCTTTTCAATATTGTCTATTTAGTGATAACTTCTCAGAGAAGATAAGGGGTAGGGAATACATAATATATTGGTTTTCGAGAACTCTATAAAGGAAAAATAGGTAAAGCAGAAGTGTAAATTTGAGACAGAGAGATTAAGAGCAAATAAACAAACATTCCCCAAATGGACTTAGTCCCCAAATTTCAAACATTAATATATAATGATTATCTCCAAGGAAAAACATCCTTTTTGGCAAGTAACCCCAAATCAGCATGGCTTATGGGTGTTGAGGGAGCCAGTGCTGAGATGAAGGATGGTGATGTCCATGACAAAGAGGCACAGATGACTGTGAGTTATGGACTCTCATCCCACCTGGGACAGTGACTGAACAACCCAGCACTGGAGTGAGGCTTCACATGGTTCGTGTAGTGAGTGTGACCAGAATGCCACTGAGGAATTGGAGCCAGGTAATTCAAACCAGGCCTGGCTTTTTATGTTGCAGCAATGCACATGTTTGCCAGAATGTGTCCAGTAGATGTTCTGGTGGCCTTTTACAAAAGCAGTTGACAGCCAATACTGAAATTTTGAGGCCATGTCACACTCAAGATAAAGTGTGCTGCATGCCAAAAGGCGATATTTAAAAAAAAATATTTATGTATTCTTTTTTGAGACAGGATCTCTACATAGCCCTGGCTGTCCTGGAACTCACTATGTAGACCATGATGGCCTTGAACTCAGAAATTTCCCTGCCTCTGTTTCCCCAGGGGATGATTCTTGATAATTTGGGAATCCTTAATCAGTCTGTTATTGTAAACCTTCCAAACCATCTTGCCTCTTACAAAGTGAACACTCTACACAGCAGGAGATGGGGTTAGAACAGGAAAAGGGAGATACAAGCCTTTTAAACCCCCACTTTCATACCTGTTTTTATACCTTCCACTTCTGGGCCCACTTTGTAGACAGAATTTAAGACTTCTTGGTGTAGACCCCGACAAATACCGACTCCCTCTAGGGTCCTGTGGCACCCACAGGTCCCAGGTACAGCCCTCCAGTTAGGATGTCTCAAGCTGGAATAAAAGCCAGCCTTTCCTTTGAGTTGGAACTGTAAAACTTGAACTTCCCATCTCTGGACTTGAACATCTGGAATAGCCAAGTCAGCCCCATCTCTGAGGCTTGAACATCTGGAATCAGCCAACTCAGGTGGGACTCATTCAGGCTTCAGTGTGACTTGAGTGGAGAGCGCCTGTGGGGCCGTATTCCACAACTATGCTGAGAACTTTGACGGGAGTAAACAAAGACCTTTTCCAGGATGGATGGATCACAACAGTGGGGGTCTTCTTTGGGGATTCAAGGTGTGGCAGGTTTTCAGTCCAAGTCAAGTCCCATGCTGACCTCCTTGCCTTTCAGATTTACATATGTCCGCTGACAAAACACTCTTACCTGGGGTGATGGCTGATCTTGGTTGTCAACTTGACATGGTTTAGAGTCACCTAGGAGACACTCCTCTGGGTGCACCTGTGAGGACATCTCCAGAGAAGTCTAACTGGGGGAGAAAGACTTACAGTGAATATGAGAAGCAGTGTTCCACAGATGTTATAAACTAAAACAAAACAAAGCTAACAAAGCATGCAGTGTGAGTGGCAACAGCTATCTCTCTCTGCCTCCTGACTGTGGAGTCAGTGTGACCAGCCACCTCACATCACTGCTGTCATGCCTTTGTTGCCATGACAACAAACTGTGCCTTCAAAATGTGAGCGAAAAGTGTCCTTTTCCCCTCAACTTGGGTTGCTTTTTGTTAAGTGTTTTGTCACAGCAAGAAGAGTTACTAACAAACCTAGAGAGACCTGGAGAATGAGAATTCCTCCTCCTCCTCCTCCTCCTCCTCCTCCTCCTCCTCCTCCTCCTCCTCCTCCTCTTCCTCTTCCTCTTCCTCCTCCTCTCTATTCTCCTTCCTCTCCTCCTTTCCCTTCCTCCTCCTCTCCCTTCTCGTCTTCCTCCTCCTCCTCCTTTTTCTTCTTCCTTCTCTTTCCTTCAATTGTTGAGAAGGTACTATGGACTAAGGACTCAAAAAAAAAAAAAGAAAGAAATATAGCAGTTTACCCTCCCTTAAGAAACACTGAGTCAACATACATCACCTTGCTGTATTCTATTCACAAGGTCCTGGTGGGGTGTGGGGAGGACTCAGAAATGGAAGTTGACCGTCCTGATACAATGCTCAAAATTTAGTCTGAGACATATCTTTGTAAAGCATTTCATTAGAGGGCATTTTGAGAACCCGATGAAGGTACATAACTGTAGTTCAAGCTTTAGTGAAAGTAGGGGTGAGGGGAAGAAGTGTAATAGAAGCCACTGGTAGCAGAGTGCTGTCTGAAGCCGCCTCCTGGGGACCTTCTATTGCAGATTTAAGGAACCCTAGATAGCTAAGTACGGTGGTGTACCCTATAATCTCAGCACACGATAGCTGAAGGCAGGAAAACTGGAGTTCAAGGTCATCCTAGGCTTACATAGCATATATTCCCTAGGCTGTGTGAGATCCTGTTTCAAAAAGTTATATATACAGCTAAATGCACATGGACATACACACACATACATATGCTCACTCTGGAGAATCCTCTGTAAGAGATGAATATGAATAACAAGGTCAAATGTATGTTTTAGAACATTAGTCAGTGAGGTGGAGAATGAATAAGGTAGGTAAGACCCAAGGTTCATGGAAAAAAAAAACAAGCCCATATTTCTTTTGTATTCTAAACACCCCCATCTCCAGCATTTGAACAGACACCACAGAAAATAATATTAATATCCAACAATTGCAATAGTGGCTGAAAAAGTGTGATGGTTGGTCCATCCACGAGTTCCCAGGCTTATTTCCACAGGATGGGAGGCCCATCTGCTTCCCTTGGCTTCAAAGGAAGAGAGCAGCACAGGACAAGTCTTCTAACTTTGTCCTGTGAACACTCTTGGTCCAGGGATGGGGAAATGGACTAGGTTCCTGTGGGTCTCTGAATGTCAGGAAAACAGGACCTGGGAGGCTGACTGCTCCCATGCTGGCCCAGGCTCTTGTTTTTCTTGAGCTGACTTTGCTGGAGAAGGGAGTGAAGTCAGAAACAAAATGCCACATTGCACGCCCACTGAAGTCTGGGCTCAAGGGAAAGAAGAGAGATTGCCAGAGCGTTTGCTGTTCCCAATCCACTCCTGGACCTTAAGCTGTCTTGAACAGAGTTGCCAATCAGCTTGGTAGGGACTGGCCTTTTGAGGGGGGGGGTGTAGGCAGGGGAGAGGGAGGGAAGGGAGCTGTCTGTGCTCCATCTTAATTACCTCATCAGAAGCAGCTCCCTTCCCGCAAAGCTAGCTCTGGTGTCTTCTACAACAGGGTGAGTCTTTGGCTTTACATGTGAACTTATCGTCAGATATGCCTTTGCCTGTGCCTATGCGCATGAAGGGTCATTTGGATTCAGAGCTGAATTTCACTTGTGACTTTAGCTTGGAAATTCTTGGCAAGATCAGAATGCAGTGGTAGCGTCTTAGGAAGGGGTTTCTGTGAAAGAATGCTAGCGGCTTTCTGTGGCATTTTTGGATGGAAGAGTCTGTGATCAGGAGGTGACAATGTGGACATTGGACAGTGTCAGTACTGTGGAAGGAGCGATGCCCAGGGCTTGGTAGACTGGGGTCTGAGTCCAAGTTCTCAGTCCGTCAGTTATCTCGTGGGAAGCTGAAACCTTTCCAACCCTTCACTCCCTTGCCTTTGAACACCTTGGGGAAATGAGTGTAGTGAATCTTTGACTCAATGCAACTTTTAGATTTTATAGGGTAGCATCAGAGGCCTGAAGACCTGAAAATCCCTGCAGCTTGAGTAGTTGTCAAAGGCATGGAAAGCCATTATCCTCTCTATTTGGGAGTAAAGGAATCTGGGTCCCACATGTGTGCTTTGCCATGGGGCAATGGACTGGTCACTGAAGAGGCCCAGGCTGTCTTGACTCCCCCTTAGCATTGGTGTCAATACGAGTCGGTCGGGCTGGACTGTAGCTAAATAATACTGAGCTGTGTTGGAGACAGCAGCCTCAGTTTTCACATTGTGTGACGACAGCTTAGGACAAAGATCTGAAGAAAGTAGAGGGTAAGATGAGGCACGTGCAGGGTATGTGTCTTTGGCCTTGAAGAGCTGGTGCAATTGTCCCCACACTGTGACTGTGACCCAGTCACTCTCTTGTTAAGATGGAGCCTGGCATCTCAGCAACTTGGCAAGTTGTTCGTAGAAGATGAAGGTAACCCGGGGCCTTTTATGATGTGCTGCCTAGCACAGCTCATGCCTGTGGCCAGGCTTGCTGTATCCTGACCAATCCCATGGCCTCCAGCTCACAAGGTTACATGAATGAACCACTTAGTGGTCCATTCAGTAATGTGGGGAGGGAGAGTGGGAGCCCCAAGTCCTTTCGGTAATTACCAGGTTTGCTGATGCTTTATGTGTAGAAGGAAAAAGACATGAATGGGCGGTTAGAGAACAGTGCAAGTGAGCGTATAAAACGCTGTGATGTACACAAAAAGGAAGTGAATTTTGGGGAGGAGAGTTCAAATTTAACACGCTAATTCCTCGACTTTCTGTTTTAAATCTGTCAATACTTAGTTTCACAATAATAACAACTTGGTATTTAAAAAACCCTTTAAGGGCTTTATTAACAAATGTGCAGATTAGAATAATACCATAGGAATGTCAAACATTATTCCAGTTTGAAAGGAAAAAGTGAAGTACAGAGAAATTAAATACCTTGCCCGGTTTACAGAGGCCACAGGTGTCAAAGCTGAAATCCAAATTAGGCTGTTTTGTTCCAAAGCTATCATCTGATCTCCACATGCATCCCCTCCCTTATATCACACACAGACACAGACACACACACACACACACACACACACACACACACACACACCACACTCACATGTACATACACACATAATTTGTAAAAGATTTATTTATGTTTATGTGGATTCATGTTTGTCTATGTGTATGTATGTGCACCATGTACATTCCCAGGGCCAAAAAACCTTGACAAGGGCATTGAATTACTTAGAACTGGTGTTGCAGAAACAGTTGTGAGCAGCCATGTAGGTGCTGGGGATTGAACCTGGGTCCTTCAGAAGAGTAGCAAGTGCTCTTGACTGTGGAGCCACCTCTCCAGCGCCTACAATAATCATTTCTATAAAGATGAAACATGGAAGATATTGTTACTGTATCTTTCTCTACAATGTTTTGCTGACCATAGTTGAAAGCCATTGTCAGGTTGTGGGGTTGGGAAAGGATGTGACATCTATATCTATGTATTTGTATAGCTAGCTCTATTTCCCCATGACTTTTTGTGTAAACTCGCCTCAGTGTGACTAGATACTTCAGACAATCTCTAGAGTGGGTTTTCCTTGGAGTTCCTCTCCTGGAGTCTTGGTCCTGTGCCACCACACCAGTCAAGACTCTTTAGGCTCTAGGATGGAAACTCACCTAGTATTTGCCTTCATCCCCATCCCTGGCTCCATCCTCATCCTTCAACTTCCTTCCACACAGGGTACCTGATGTGCTGGGTTAGATGGCTTCCTCTTTATCAGTGGAAAGCCCTTCTAGGAACTTCCTAAAAAAAAAAACCCAGAAAGAGGAACAAGTTTTAAGAGTAAGATTCTGAGTAAGATTCTGAAAAATACCTTTGTTTTGCTCTTATACTTTATGAGGATATAGTATTTCAAGACTGGGCATACTTTTCTATTTCAAGTTAAGGCATTTCCTTTCATTTTTGTCTAGCTCTTGGGCCATCTCTTGCTCCTTTTTGAAAAGTATGAGGCCATTCCCCATTTCTGATTAGTTTTGTGTGAGTGACTGATTTTTCTCTCTGGGATATTTTTTTTTGTGGGGGGGGGGAGGGGAGGATTTATATTATGCTCGGATTCCACGATGATATGCCTTGATGGACCCTTTTTAAATTCAATGTGCTGGGCGTGCAATATTCCATTTCGATTTGGAAAGTCCTATCCCTTGGCTCAAGAATATTTTCTTAAATTGTTTGAAATGATCTCAGATCTTTCCTTTCGGTTGGCTCATCAGTTGGGTACGAGACTTCATGGATTTATCATTTAATTCAGCTTCCTGTTTTCCCTGGGCAGGCATCTTACTTGTTTCACGTTTCAGATTTCTTTAACTATCTATTTATCTTGTGTGTGTGTGTGCAATATGTGCACATGTGTGATATGTGCACGTATGTGTGCAGGTATGTGTAGAGGATGTAGCAGGGCATCAGGTGCCTTACTTTGTCACTCTCCACCTTTTCTTGAGACAGGATCCAGCACTGAATCTGGAGCTAGACTGATGAGTAACCAGGAAGCCCCAGCAATCCTCTTCTCTCGGTCCCTCCATCGTGCTGGGGTTCCAGCTATGTGTGACCATCCCCAGCTTTCTACATGGTTCTCTCGGTCCCTCCATCGCGCTGGGGTTCTGGCTATGTGTGACCATCCCCAGCTTTCTACATGGTTCTCTCCACTCTTATGCTTCTACAGCAAGCTCTCTTGCTGGCTGGGCCATTCCTCTGACCCTGCTATTGAACTGTAGAATACTATTTTACGTGCTAAAGGATTTTAAGCTTTTCCTGTTTGCTGTTCTTTTTTAAATAGCATTGACTCCTGCTTCAGCATTACATTTTTGGCGTGGATTTTACATCATTTGTGTGTCTGAAAATATTACTTTTTGTAACAAATAGTTATGGGTCCTGGGTGGCCTTGGGACTCATAGACCTCAACTTTCTCAGTATGGGAGCACTATGACCCTCAGATTTGAGAGAAAAAGAGACGAGACCTAGTATAGAGTCAGGACCCTTTCTCAGTAATAAATTTTGTCTGGACTTGACCTTGTCAGATCCCAGGGCATGGAAAGCCTGGGCACTGACTAAGCCCTGAGCGAGAGGAAGGAGTCACAAGCTTCAAAACATGCCAAGAGCCCTGGCGTCCCCACCCCCACACCCCCCCCCACTCCCCACCCCCACCCCCACCCCGAAGCACAGAATCTGTGGACACTTTCCTTTACCAGCGAGACTGGATTTGAATGTCTTACCATCAGAATGTGAGAACAAAGGTGTATTGTTTCAGTCACCAAGTTTGGTATGGTTTCTCACAGCGGCCACAATAAATTAACATAGCGAGAATGGAAAAGAAGGCAGAACCAGGCCCTGGGTGCCTAGTTTGGGTTTTGTTCCCTGATTAGAGCCTCCCAGTGTAAGGATATAATAGGTGAATGGGCTCCTGCTTCTACCTGGAATGAAGGGTGTTGCATCATGATGATGTATAGAAGGGGCATAGTGGTGGATGTATCTGGAGGGCACCACGCATACACACTCACACACATATATGTGTTACATGGGAGTTGGAAGTGGATTAGTTGGAAAAAAAATGGGGTCTTCAAAATTTGGAGGGGTTATGAGAGTCAATGGGGGATTCAGTATGTCCACAATATCTTGTATACACCTATGAAATTATCAAAAAATAAATCTTAAAGATGTTTTTAAAAAGTGTCTCTGGATAGATGAAAAGGTTGTGCTTCCCTTATTCCCTGTGAAATGCAACTGTACAATATTTACCACTTTCTTCAAAGTCCTTCAGCTTTCTTCCCTCTGTGTTTTGCATTTTTGTTTTCTTAGCCCCAAAATTCTCCCTCCCTTGATGACTAAAACCTCCCAAACCAGAGTCAAATCGAATTTCCTCTGTGACGCTATATCCAGCTGTTCCCAGGCAGGATTAACTCTTGGTCCCTCTTTGGCGTAGGTAACAAGTTGTGTGTGTAGCTGAATTCCAGCATGTACCACGGTGTTCTGTGGGTTCCACTTAGCTGTGGGTAATTCCTGTCACACCCCACCACTCTAGACCTCTTGAATCAAGCCATGTTCCCTTGCCTGGGGCTCACACGTATAGTTAGTGCTTAAGAAATATTCATTTAATTTGGTGGTTCTAGAATCGGGCTTCAGAGTGAAAGAATGCAGATTTAAATTTTTAAAGATAGCAATGTAGCTGCTAAGGGAAGGGAAGTCAATTTTCTTCCGGGGTATAGCACCTGGTGGGTTACCTGGGCCCTCGGTGGATAGTCCTAAATGTATGCATATCAGAGTGGCAGTAATTTGACAAATTTGGTTATAAGAAAAAGAGAGAGAGAGAGAGAACATGAGGTTGGCAGGGAGATGTGGAAGGGTCCAGGAGGAAGTGGGGAGGGGAGTCAGGGATAGATATGATCAAAGTATATTGTGTATACGTATGGAATTCTCAAAGAATAAATTAGAGGATTTTGTAAAGATACCAGTGTATAAATCTGATCTGAGAGTCAGTCAGAATCTCCAGGAGTGGAGCTGGAGTGCTGATATGTTGGGAGCCCCTCAGATGATTTCATTATGGGCAGACTGAGCGGGAGCGAGGCAGCGCACGGCTGAATGGGGTCCTGGCTTCTCATCCACAGGCCTTGATCATCAGCCTCTCTGAAGATGAAGCTGTGCACCTGGAAGAACTCTGACTTCACCTTGGCTTTGAAGTGAACTTGAACTTCTAAAGAAATCTGTGATGACACAAAAGGCAGGTAGGATATATCGTGAGAGATCAGCCCCCACATGTGGAAATGGTTTGTTGCCCTTGGAATGTACCTGTGGATGAGGCTGCTTTGGAAGTAGCAGATGCTTCTGCAGGCACACGTGCAATTGACCAAAGATGCCATTCGGTTACTCCTCAAGGTCAAGCTCGGCTGTGTTCTGGATGATTTTCTTATTCAGATCTACAAGACTCAGATGCACGTTGTTCAGATGACTGCTTTTACACAGCAAAGTTAACTGGAAGTGTTCCAGGGGAATCTCCTGACACTTATGCCTGGCTCCCTGTCTTGACTTTATAGGTGCCATGCCCAGGGTGGGACCTGAGCCTCAGGGAGCTAGTCCACTATTCCTCATGAAGGAAGGCTCCTGGCATAGCTCAGTAGTTCTCAGATGTCCGAATTCAATCACTCAGATGGCTTACCACCATGCATCACTAGGTCTAAAGTCTGCTTTTAGTACATTTGAAATGGAAACTGAGAATTTTTCTCTCCTAAACTTCCAGGTGATACTGATGTGGCTGGTCCAAGGACCATACTTTTTAAAACAATCACTGTTCCATGGCTGAGTGTAGAGGGCTCAGTTGGTAAATTTCTTGCTGTGCAAGCATGAGGTCCTAAATTCAGTCTGCAGAACCCATGTGAAAAAGCAGAGTACGGTGGCACACGCTTGTCATCCCAGTGAAGGGCAAATTCCTCGGTTAACCAGCTTATAGCCTCTGACATCCACATGCGTGCACACACCCACACATACAACAGCATACATATGCACACCAACATGCACGTGAACACTTATGTGCACACAGACACACACAGACACACAAACCACTTTTCTAGGTGAGAGAACAAACTGAGTAGGAAACAGGGAGAACGGATTAAGATTCAACATGGCATGGATTCATTTCTAAGTACTTATGGAGGCTGAGTGGACAGAGGGACAGCTATGACTCTCTAATGCTTTGGGAGCTTTCTGTTGCTAACCCACGTTACCCTTAGCAGCAAGGAGGAGAAAGTACAGAGTAAATGTATGTGCACAGGATCTGCTCCGTGCTCCACTCTGAGAGAGCATGTAGATGGCATCACATGGATGAGATTTTCCTGGGCAGGTGTGTCTTACAAGTGTGGAGCGTTGACACAGAAATGCTTGGAAACAGCCCATTTCTGATACCGCCCTTGATGATCATGACCCTGACCCAACATACACAATACACAGCCTTGTTGACCCGCCGATGAAGGGCAGGCTCTTGGTCATATCTGGGAGTGGAAAGGCAGGTAGAGGAACAGGGCAAACACAACAAATAATGAAACAGCCATAGAAGGAACTTCTACTATGACTTACAGCTTACAGTATTACCTACCGTTTTTTATACATTGTGTGTATTATGATATGTTTGTGATGTATATGATATATGTGTGACGTGTGTGGCACATGTGTGTGTGATGAATATGTGTGAGTGATGTATGTGCACGATGTATATGCATGTTGTGCGTGTGTGATGTAAGTGTGTGATGTATGAGACTTATATGTAGGTGTATGATATATGTGTGTGGTATGTGTGATGTGTGTACATGCATGTGCTCACGTATAGAAGACAGAGGGGGTCAATTGTTCTGTTTTTATCACTCTGCCTTATTCCCTCTGTTCAGGATCTATCACTGAACCTGGAGCTGGTTATTTTTTTGGCTAGCTGGATGGTAAGAGCAAGCCCTAGGGATTCTTCCATCTCTGCGTCCCACAGCATTAGGGTTACAGGCTTTGGTGGCTACTCCTGGCTTTTCCTCATGTGCTGGGGTCCAAATACAGATGCCCTCTTACTGACTGAACACCTCCTCACCCTTTTATCTACATCGTATATCCAGTATAGCTTTCTTGTGGGGACTGAACAGACATTGAAAGACCCCAAATATAGCAGATTAATTTATTAATTGTTAATTAATTAATAAAGATTAATGAGTGTTTTCTCAGTAGCCCCTCAGAACTCATAGCCTCCAGTGCTAGGCTGTGCTTGAGAAGATGGTAAACAAAGCCAAGATGTTCTACCCACGAAGAAGCCATGTCCTTGTTTGAGAATATGATGAAGACAGAGGGGGCAAAACAGATGTTAATGCAGCATTACAGGACAGCAGGGGAAGAAAGAAATAGGTCGTTGGGGGGAAATCAGATTCCTAAATAAAGTAAACAACTGAATCCAACTGGAAGGCCAGACAGATCCATAGAACTCCAGTAACACACGAGGATTTTAAACTTTACAGAAATCAGACTGGGCTTTTCTAGGTTTTTAAATTCCCCTCCAAGCATATTCTTCCCAGGATCACCCCATCATAAACCTCAGTCCACTTCTTTACCATAGCGCGTAGCTTATTCCCTGGTACAAAGGCAGGGCTGGAGAGAACTGTGCGTTTAACCTATGGACAGTGAGGGGATGGGAAAATGTTTCCACCTGCACTGACTCCATCTGAGCAGCCACTGTGAACATGCATGTGAGTCCTGCCTGTTAAGCAGCATACCATTCACCCTACCACTTATGCTTATGGTTATGACCCAACTGTGTAGAAATTGCTTTATTAGGATCAATGGATGTCCTCTAGTTCAGGGCCAGCAAGGAAGACCCCATTGACGGCTTCTTCTCTCTGCAAATGGAAATACTTACACTCAAGCACTTCCTTTTTAGAGGATCCCTCATATCCATTTGTTTCATAGCTACGTGTACAGATTTTTTTCAAGTAATGTACCAAAGAGTTGAGGGCCAGTAGGGGAAGATATCTAGATTCATCCCCCTCACCACCTTGTGCTCAAAATTCTTGCCTGTTAAATGCAAAAAAAAAAAAGCTTAAAAATGATTTCTTTAAAAAGACCCAACTTAAATACATCTGTGGAAACTAAGCATAATTTATTTTAAAATTAGGTTAAAAATATTTGCAGTGTATGCCCAAACTTTTCCAGATGTTAAAACAAGTAAACACCATTAGATCAAATTTAATTTGGTTTGGTGTTTTAATCAACTCGTGCCTTGATTTTCGTTTTTGCTTATAACAAGGTTTACTCGTGTGTTGGAGGTGGTCTTAAAAGTGTTAATTTTAGCTATACTTTATAATGCAAACACATGCGCCAAGGCATTTTCTTATTATAAGCTGAGTTAGAGAAACTTTCAGTGTAGCCCTGCTTCATTAAAGCAGGAAGTTTATACACCCTAACAAAAAAAATATGTATTTCCATTTCATGTTGGCATCAATGGTGGTACTGTGTATAATGTCGTTAGTACTGGTAGCTGGAATTCTTCATGGGAGACTGATGAAAGACAGATGACAATAAAAAGGGTATCAGAAACCAAAAATAAATGTGGGGTGTGGATAGAGAATCTGGGGCACTCTTCACCAAGGCAGAAATTGTTTCTTGGGAGGTGGCCTCCAGGGGCCCCAAGGAGGCTGAGTTTGGCATTCCTATATACCATGGCAGGTGGCAGGATGTTATAAGAGGGACATGGTGAGAGTCTCCCCTACTTCCCAGCTGTGTGACATGAAGGTGTGTGTGTGGGGGGGGGGGGCTGTGCATGCGATATGTGGTACTTTTTGCCTTTATTTTCCTGTATTTTTATGTCTGTGGGTGTTTTGCCTGTATGAATATCTATGCACAATGTATGTGCTTGTTGCCTGCTGAGGCCAGAAGAGGGCGTCCCATCCCCTGGAGCTGGAGTTACAGACTGGTTGGGGCCTCCAAGTGGGTGCTGAGAATTGAAGCCAGGTCTTCTGGAAGAGCTACCAGTGTTCCTAACTGCTGAGTCTTCTCTACAGCCCCCAACATGATCATGCCCCCCTCATAGAATAAGAAACCTGGAGATGGACAGTTGGGGGACAGTACAGTTGCTCAAGGAAATAGCTTTGTTTTTAGAGTGTTTTTTTCCCCTCAAAGTGACTTTCACCTTGAGATGCCAGAACTATGGTACCAGAGGGGGAAAAATAAAAATAAAACAGAAAAATAAAAGGCACATTCCAGTGAAATCTCCTAAATCAGAAAAATCAAACTTTGCCTATGTAATAGATATCCTTATAAATTTTGACCATGCTATAACCCCTGGGCCACCCCAAGCTACAAAGAAGCTTGAGGGTGAAACATGTTATCTCTGTGCATTGCTCCTCACCAGAAATATAAATGGGGTTCCCCAAACAAAGAGAAGTGAGAGGAAGGGAAAAATATGTGGGAGGGTGCTGGTAATGTCTGCCTCATCTCCAGCTTCCCACCAGCTATGGCTGCACATAGAGGTGGAGATTGGTAGATACTGAGTCTGTTTCCCCGACACCCTGCTACCTCCATTTGTTTCTAGTCTATACTCATTGTTTGACTCAGCATGTCTTTCAAGTATCCCAGATGGTGTGACTAACAGCTAGAAGGCTGGGGGTGCAATAGCAAAGAAAGCTAGGCAGAACTTTTAGGGGTCTCAAAGGCTAAAATGAATGAAATTGGTGTTTCAGGAGCGTAGCTTGAATATAGGACCATCCCCACCCCTTACACACTAGATGAATTTAAGGGAAAATGGGAATTAATTACAGTTCTAGAGATTCTGAATGGTGTAGAGAAGACACTTACTTGTAGTTTCTAGTTTTTAAAATCAAGGCATTATTAAGGAGAGATAGATAGCAAACAACCCAGATAAGAATGAACATCTACAGGGAGTGGTACACTGATTGCCTTCACACAGTAGGTGTGTGAAGGCATGGGCACAGAGCAGGATTAGGAATCCAGGTTTGGCCCATGGCAGAAGACTGCTCCTGAAGCCAAGAAATTAACAAAGCTTTGTGACCTCTTGAAGCTGGAGTGCTCAACTGGGAGATCAGAGCCAACCACCCAGGATCTTCCCATATATTGGTAAGATCTGAAGCATGCAGAGAGAGAAATAAGCTGATGAATGGAGCTGCAAACCTCAGGAGAACATTCATTAACTTCCGGTTTTTCCAAGTAGAGGACAAAAGCTAATCATGTTCTAAATTTAAAGATTTGTGACATTTGGTCCCAAACAGAGGGAAGCTAGATATGTGTTGACACAAATTTTTCAAACCAGAAACCCTGTTCAGTTTGATTTGAGTTTTTAATGGGCTGTTGGAAGCTAGTTGAGACAAGAGTGAATGATCTTCCGTGAAAGGCAACAATATTATCTTAAGGATGTATACTTACACATAGACACATACACATGGTACACAGGGCTGGAGAGAAAGAGAGAAAGACACACAGACAGAGAAAGAGAGAGAGAGAGAGAGAGAGAGAGAGAGAGAGAGAGAGAGAGAGAGAAGAGAGAGAGAGACAGAGATAGACAGACAGACAGACAGACACGGAAGGGGAAGGGAGAGGGAGAAGAGGGGGGAGAGGTCACACACAAAAAGAAATAAAATATATTTTAAAAAAATAGAAGGAAGGAAAGGAAAGGAGAAGAGTGTGAAAGAAAGCATGAAAGACAAAGAAAGAAAGAAAGAAAGAAAGAAGGAAGAAAGAAAGAAAGAAAGAAAGAAAGAAAGAAAGAAAGAAAGGAAAGAGAGAAAGAAAGAGAGAAAGAAAGAGAGAAAGAAAGAGAGAAAGAGAAAGAGAGAAAGAGAGAGAGAGAGAGAGAGAGAAAGAGAAAGAGAAAGAGAAAGAGAAAGAGAAAGAGAAAAAGAAAAAGAAAAAGAAAAAGAAAAAGAAAAAGAAAAAGAAAAAGAAAGGAAGGGCTGAATGGAAATTAGCCAAGTGTGGTGACTCACACCTGTAATGTCGGCACTCAGGAAGCTGAGGAGGGAAGATTACCGTGAGTTTAAGGTCAGCCTGGGACACAAAAAAATTGATGATGGCGCTTCTTAAAAAAGAAATTAAAGATTTTTCTCTTTGTAAGCAAAAACTGGGAAAAATCTTGCAATTTGAGAGAAACAATGAAGAGAATGTTTGCTGGTGATAAAACAATATTCCAGAGATGTAATTTGGAGAGGGACATTGGAAATATTAATTATAACGACTGATAAAACAATACTTATGGTACAGCTGATAACAGAAATGCTTCAAGAAAATAAAATTTATGTAAAAGAGAGATGCTTGATAAAGGGCAATGCAAAAGATAAGGGGTAAGTAGGCTTCAAGTGTTTCAAAATTGCAAATTATAAGAGAAATAAAAGTGAAAACTTCATTAGATGGGATGATTGAAATGTTAC
>CABHPQ010000333.1:0-12396 GCA_902168405.1 Peromyscus aztecus
GTGCTACGTGATAAGGTCACTGGTCAGGGCCCATTGTTCTGTTGCTACGCTACCTGACCGTGGGATATTCTTTATCTTTGGGGCCATCTGGTTTAGGGCCTGTGGCTTGTTCTCTGGCCTAGCTAGTACTTTTCCATGGTTCATGTTTGGTCCCTGACATATCTCGATGTACCTCTAGCTGGCATCAGCAGCCTGCATCTACCTAGATAGTTTGTTCCCTCTTGTGGGATAATCAGAACTTTCTCACAGCCTTCAAGCAAACAAGCTTGTACTCTATTGACTTATAGTACACTTCAGATTCAAACTGGGAGACTGAGTCAGTTGTGGGCTCCCACAAATTCCCATGCCGGGCACTGAGGTTTTTATTAGATTTAGTATTCATTTTAGGTTGACAAGCTCTCTTATGAGAGAGTCTATTCTATTCTGTGCCATTTAAGTAGATTTTGGAGTTTAGAAATGAAATTTGAAATTCTATTTTGCTCCCTAGCCAGTAAGATAGCATGTACTTCTTTTCTGTTCTTTTTGTACACAAATATGAGTCTTTCTTGAGGGACAAGATTGTCTTTGATTTCAGATCTTCCTTCCATTACAGAGAGATAAATATGAGCACTAGAGCTATTACTTTAAATTAGTATTTTGTTTCAAGAATTGATATGGAACAAAACTTTTGTTCCTTCCCCACATTTCAGAAGAGTTATCTGAGAATCTAGCTCTAATCCTAAGTGACTGACTATACCACATCCTCAGGATTTAGGCAAGGTGCAATGACCTATGAGAGTGGTCAGCCTGACTCCTACATGGTGTGTAGGAAAGAGATGGAGCTGCCTCTCAGGCATCATCTGTTCCAACAGCTGTGTTTCCTGAGCAGCCTCACTAACTGAATGCTGTTGGAGAGTGTGAAGGTTTCAATGAGAATGGCCCCACAGGCTCAAAAATCTGAATGTTTAGTTCCGAGATGGTGGACTGTTTAGGAAGGATCAGTAGGCATGGCCGTATCAGAGGAGGTGTGTCACTGGGGTGGGCTTTGGGATCTCGAAGCCCAAGCCAGGCCCAGTCTCTCACTCTCTCTGCCTCTTGTTAGTGATCAGATGGAAGCTCTCAGCTACTGCTCCAGGGACATGGCTGACTGCCTGCTACTATGCTTGCCACAACAATCATCATGGCTCACCCTCTGAAACTGTAATCAAACCCTCAATTAACTGCTTCCTTCTGTAAGTTGTCTTGGTCATGGTGTTTCTTCATAGCAATAAAACAGTAACTGAGACCAGAAGTCGGACTGAACTCTCTGTCACATGGACCAAGGAGAATAAGAGTCTAAATTATTTGTGGAGTGAGACTGAAGCAGATTTTTAAGGACTGGAATTCTAAGTTCCTCATTTGGTCATAAATTTGTAGGGTAAGAACAGAAGGTTCCAGATAGTTTAAATGACTAGAGTTTGTAAGACATCTCAGTAGAGATAAATCCCATGTCTAGATTTTCCTGGAGGTGTTTTCTGTGAGAGAACCTTCACATAAGGAAAGAACAGTATTTCTAGGGATCAAAGCCCAGTTGTGCATAGCAATGACTTCCATGCTATCCTGTCAGAATCTCCAGATTCCTAGGTTTCTAGGATCTGAGATGTGTTACTGTGTTTCAGGAGGCTGGGTAAACCCCACTTAGAGAAGGCACACAGCCCTCCCTCACAGGCCACTCCCCTCAGCCTCCTGCACCCTGGGTTTGTGTGCAGCTTCCCCTGCAGTCCCCCTCACTGTGTCACTCAGAGCACAGTAGTACAGGGCAGAGTCTGCCAGCTGCACTGAGGACTTCTGCACGTGGAAGGAGCTGCTGCTCTTCTGGAGAGTGGCCTGGAACCCTTGGTGCTCTGTCCTCTTGTTGTCTGTGGCGCTCCTCAGGAGTAGCTGAGGGGCTTTGTTGGGATATTGCACATACCAGAAAACCACAGGAGCTGAATCAATGGTCTTATAGGTGCAGTTCATCATCACAGGCAACCCTTCTGAAACAGTGACCAGGCCTTCTGTCTGGGTCACGGAGTCACCATTGCTCCTCCCTGAAAATGAGTAAACAAATAGTTAAAGAAAGAAAGAAAGAAAGAAAGAAAGAAAGAAAGAAAGAAAGAAAGAAAGAAAGAAAGAAAGAAAGAAAGAAAGAAAGAAAGGAATCATTTTGCTATGTGAGGAAGAAGGTAAAGACTTCCATAGTTGTAAGAAAATGGCATCATCAACACTTAGGGTAAATGAAACTTACTGAGCATTAAGAGCAGCAGCAGAACTGAGCAGGTGTCAGGAAGCATGTTCATAGGAGAAAATGACACTTGGTTCTTGAGTGCACCAAACTCACAGGGCTAGTCTCCTGCAGGACCTTACTGAAACTGATAAACAAGGACCTCCTTCTGCACAGTGACAGTTTGTCATGTGAAGCCACCACCTGGATGCAGATATTAACCACATCTGATGAGACAGCGCCCTCTGCTGATTTCCCTTCAAACTGCACCACAGACGTCTGCACAATAAACTGTGAATAAACTCGAAACCTCACCTAAAGGAGGCAGGTCTCAAGTCCCCAATGGATTCCTGAAATCACCAATGTTACTGAACTATGTGTATGTTGTGGTATTTAGTATGAATATGCATAAAATAATACATATATCCATGTATATACATACACACACACTTACCACTGATAAAATTTATCTATTTTCTCATATTATTAGTTTTTAGGGAATATTATGCAATGAAAGTTTTTTTTATATTCACCTCCTCCCTATACTCCTGCCAGTTCCATCCACTCTTCCCTACCAACCCAGTCCCCCTTCTTTTAAAACAAACATCTCAAGGTTTTCATTACAGTTTATCCTGCCCATATTTTCTTGGATACATGGCCTTCAGTGGAGGGTGGTCTATGCACCAGGGGCTGCATTTTTAAAGAAACCTATTCTCTATTCCAACAGCTACCAACTACCCATAGCTCCTTAGCTAAGGATGGGATGCCCACATTCCCTCTGCCCTACTGCGATTGCATCTGGCCTGATCCTTTGCAGATCTTATGTGTGCTGTCAACCTCTGTGAGTCCATGTGTGCAGCTGCCCTGCTGAGTCCAGAAAACACTGTCTCCTTGTAGTCATCCCCCACCTATGGTTCTTACTTTCTTTCCACCACCCCCCCCCCCCGCTTCCTCAGTGACCTCTGACCTGTGGAGGAGGGTGTGTGATATAAACATCCTATCTGGAGGCTGTGTGCCACAGCCTCTTCTTTTCTGCAGCACAGTGTGAAAGTTCTGGTTCTCTGTAACAAATTCATCATATGCTGCAAACAGGGAAAGGGAATGATGAAACTATATTTCAATTTTTAAAAATGGAGAAAACTCTCCTAAATTGTTTAGAGTGACTTGAAACTAACTCTCTTATTTTGTGTTTTAAGTGTCTACACTGTAGTTGGCACTTGCCAACTAAAAACTGGCCAGTGCGGTGGAAGGCCTGTGACACATGTATACATGGAGTTCCAGACCTCCTGGCAGGTTTGAGGACAGGCTGAAGGTGCCTGTGGAGCAGTGTGCACTTGCAGCACCGAAGTACATGGCAGAGTCTCCAGACCGGGTGTCTGTGATGTGCAGGGAGAAGTGTTTGGTTTTCTTATCCAGTAAAACTATCAGTCTTTGGTTCTGCTTTCTTTCTTCAGTAGAATGAATATCAATCATGAGATGAGGATGCCCTCCAGGACCTTGCTTATAACAAGCGAAGTAGGACGAGGTACTGTCTATACAAGTACAGTTGATGACAGTGGTGTCTCTCTCCTGGACACTCTTAGAGTGGAAGGATGATGCGCTACCTGCTTACCTTGGCTTACTCCTGCTGTGAAATGTCATTCTGTATGCTGTGAATGTGTGCTGATAAATAAAATGCTGATTGGCCAGTAGCCAAGCAGGAAGTATAGGTGGGATAAGCAGACAAGGAGAATTCTGAGAAGAAGAAGGTTAAGTCAGTAGACACCAGCCCGCCGTCCAGGGTGCAGAATGTAACAGCACACAGGTAAAGCCACGGAACATGTGGCAACATATAGATTAACAGAAATCGACTGAGTTTAAGTGTAAGAGCTAGTCAGGATTAAGCCTGAACTAATGGCTGAGTAGTTATAAATAATATTAAGCCTCTGTGTGATTATTTTATATAAGGCTGTAGGACTATGGGTGAAAGATTTGTCCTGACTGCGGGCCAGGTAGGACACAGAAAAACTTCTGACTACACACCCCTATGCACAAAGATGGAAAGAAAGGTGAAAGGTTGCCAGGTCATCACTGTGGAGCATTCTCTTTTTCTACAGTCACTAGAGAAAATCTGACTAAAATAGAGTTCCTCCTGGATGTCCTAGAAATATCCAGGAAATAATTTATTGCCCTAAAATCTTTGCTCATCATCCAGCTGCAGCCACAGAAATATGAATAAAGTAGGAATATATGTCTTCATTGTTCTTCCCAAAATTAAATTAATATACAGTTTACCTCTTGACAACTAGCAAGTCAGCTATAGCTACAGGGTGTTGTTCTTTCTCAGGAACAATTCTACCTCTTGAGTCATCCACTCAGCTACTGAGAAAAAGGCTATGCTTCTGCCTGAAGCCTGCACAATCAGCACAAGGAAGTGAATTCTCTGCATTCTCCCCAGCAGCTGAGGTCTACTACCACATTGTGGCTGCATCCTCTACCAGTGAGGCCTATGGTTAAGTGTCCTTTGATTGTATGAGGAACTCAGACACATAAAACAGCAATATGTTGTATCAAGTGGGTTCTAGTACTGAGAGATCAAGAATGGTATTTGTACACACTAGTAAGTCAGTTTCTTTTCTTTAAATCTACCATAGTTTATGTATAATATTTCATATATAAATGTATATATGTGATGTATTCATGCATGTGTGTGTGACATTTCTTATGCCTAGAATTGTATTTACTAATGCACTCCCTTATTGCAGAATGCTCACATAATTCATCAAAAAAAAAAAACCCTACCCCTTTTCTGGGCGACAGATAATTAGGCCAATATTTGTCCTTGAGAGCTATGTCACCCAGGAAAAAGCTTTTTTTCAGGTCTCTCACAGGCTTTCAGTTGCAAGAGGACCATGTTTTTTCCATTTCAGTGATTTCTTCTTGATAATAGGAATATGATGTTTTTATGCATACATCATACCTTTCAGAGATGTTGGCCTGGAATCACAAATCCACGTAGGAACTACTCTTTGGAAAGTTCTTAGGCATCATTTGGTATTAAGGATAGCAACATCCATTTGGTTTACCCTCACAGCATCCAGTGATTGGTAGACTGAATTACTGATAGAACAGCACTGATGGATTCCCTGGAGAGTCTGTGAAACCTTGCAATAAATCCAGCTTTCCTCCTTCCCATGGGCCCTTCCAGCCCTCACCCCTTCTAGCCCATTTCCTCTCTTTTGTCTCAGCTGTGAATACCCACAAACACTGTGTAACTGGGAACCCAGTGTACAGCAGCCTTGGGAAGCAGAAGGCCGTCTTCACTGTCCTTCCTGTCCTCTGTTTCAGTTCCTGGTACCATCCCCAGCCCTGTAACAGACCACTCACCTGTCCCCTCACTCTCCTTCCATTCATTGAGGACTCAGCAGATCCTCGCTGCATTTCCTTTCCTAACTCACCCCATTGCTTTGTGTCAGGTGACAGTAGAGACACTCCACCTGGGAGCCTGGTGGCTACACATTCCTGGGAAGCAGGTAGTCCATCTTCATTTTCCTTGCTGTCCTACATTGCAATTTTCCCAGTTTCACCCAAAGCCCTGTAGCAGACCACTTGGCAGGGGCATGTCCTTGCTCTCTGCTTCCATACCCCAGGGACTCAAACCTTGCATACAAACCAGCTTCCCTCATTACCATGAATCCTCTCAATACCCCCCTAGTCCATCCCCTTTTTCTTCATGTCACTCTCCAGTACATGTAAGCACTTTCTACCCCATTGACCACACTGGCAGGGACTCACGGCCAGTTATGTAGGCTATTCACTCTATCCTTCCTGTCCTCCATTACAATCTCTCCATTCTCATCCTCAGTCTGGTAACAACCTGCTCACTGGTCCCCACATGAACTTCATTCATTGGATACTGCAACTCTTAATTTAGACGTGGAGTCCCACCCCTTCCATCCCCATCTCTCCACATAATTCTTTGCCTTACTGCAACCTACTTGCAGGATCCCCTCTTCTCCCCACACATCAATTCCCTATGGATTCTACCTCTAGGTGTAAACAAGATCCCCTTCGCTTGTTAGCTTTTTGAAGTGGGTTTCCATATGACCTCTCAGAAGGTTGTGAGCTGCCAAGTGAGCTCTGGGAATTGAACCCAGTTCCTCTCAAAGAGCAGCCAGTGCTCTTAACCACTGAGCCATCTCTCCAGCCCCTCATCTAATCATTTTATAATGGCATTGGCTCTTCAAAATGAAGAGGTAGAACATGGAAACAAGAAATTAAGAAGAAAAAATGAACAGCTTTGTCAGGACATTGCTGATGACCAGAAACAAAAAGGTTCACAAAAAGAATTGTTTTGATCAGGAGAAGAGAAGACAGTGAAATCAATCACAGTTGTCTAAAAACAAACAAACAAACAAACAAACAAACAAACAAATGAAACTGTGAACTTGTTCAGTATCTGGATGAAATTCAAGCTTTGATGGAAGCTAATGAGAAACTTTAAGTTTAGGAAGAAGAAATGAGAAAGAAATCTAGAAGAGTCAGTGCAGGAAATGGAGATGATGAATGGTTATAACAGGATGAAAGCTATTGTGCATCAGGCAGATACTATTGTGGACCAGATTTAAAATGTGAATGGGCATTGTCAACTTCAAGTGTGATGGCTCACAGGCGTTCTAAAAGCATGGGATGGAGAGGATATCCAGTCAGATGGCTGTTGATGCAAACATAGAAGAATGGAATGTGCTTTCCTCAATTGATACTTTTTCTCATTTTGTATCTTGATTGAACTTTAATTTTGATTTTGATTTTAAGGATTTACAACAGAAAAATAACATTTACATTGCTTTTTAAAAAATTTCTTGTATGTCTTGTCTAGAAACCTAAAATTGTTGTCTTTAGTTGTCAAGATTATTTCTTAATTAAAAAAGTGCTTTCAAGTCCAAATTACTTAGGAATAAGATTAGGAAAAACATCTATCAATATCTATTAGACAACCTTTTCAGAGTACCCCTTTCTGTGCCTAATCGTCAAGTTCCAATCTCACCTAATTCCACACCATATATTATCAAGAAGGTGGGATTGATGGTTGCTATTTGTGACTCTCTGAGGTGACCAAATCAGCAATTCTTATTGCAGAGCTGTCACTTCTGGTGTCAACAAGTCCAGCATCCTCATGTAAATCTTAGTGACAATTAGGAATTGTTTGTTGTCTGGGAAGCGCAGATAATCTACATTTGAAACAAATGTACTTGCAATGGGGATGAAGCTGAATGAATCACAAAGGGTCAGGGTATTTGTGAAGCTCTAGAAAGTAAATGTTTTAGCCAGTCCAGTCACTGTTGTAACCATTCAGCTGCTGTAACAGTGTGAAAACACAATGAAGAGATAATTTGTAAATGAGTGAGCGTGGCTGCTTTCCAGTTCCTTACAGAGACAAGTAGCAGGCCAGAGTTTTCAACTGTGGAATATATTCTGCCAACCCTTGAGAAACAGCAGTTGTTTAGATCACATTTAATTATTGGATGGCGAATTAGTCCCCTATTGTGTGACCTTAGGAGGTTTCCAGCCTTTCTTTGGAAAACAATGTTGTTGTTGTTGTTGTTTTGGGGGGCTTCTCTTTTTCTACTGTACCACACATCCATTTCTTTTTATCTATTTAAAAACATTTTTTATTCATTTTACATACCAACCACAGACCCCATTCTCATCCCTTCTCCTGCTCCCCACCCAACCCACCTCTTATCCACTTCTCCAAAAGGGTACATTCTCCAATGCAGAGACAGCTAAGCCTGGTACATTCAGTTGAGGCAGGACCAAGCCCCTTTTGTTTGCATCAAGCCAGAGCTAGGTGTCAGAACATAGGTAATGAGATCCAGAAAGCCAGCTAATGCACCAGGGATAGATCCTGATCACACTGCCAGGGGCCCTCAAACAGACTCAGTTACACAACTGTCTCCCATATGCAGAGGGCCTAGTCCAGTCCCATGCAGGTTCCACAATTGTCAGTCTAAAGTTTGTGAGTTCCTATGAACTTGGTTCAGTTGTCTCTGTAGATTTTCCCATCATGATCTTGACTCCCCTTGCTCATAGAATCCCTCTTCCCTCTCTTCTACTGGACTCCCGGAGCTCAACCTGGTGCATGGTTGTGGATCTTTGCATCTGCTTCCATCAGTGACTGAATGAAGACTTTATGATGACAGTTAGGTTTCACTGATCTGATTACCAGGGCAGGCCAGTTCAGGCACCCTTACCACTATTGCTAGTAGTCTAATCTGGGGTCATCCTTGTGGATTCCTGGGAACTTCCCTAGCACCAGGTTTCTCGCTATCCCCATGATGACTCCCTCTATCAAGTTATCTCATTCATTGCTCTCCCACTCCATCTCCCCCCTAGCACAACCATTCTATTCCCTCATGTTCTAATTCCCCATTCCCTACCCTCTATTGCCTCTCCCCATCCCTAGTTTACTCATGGAGATCTCAGCTGTTTCCCCTTCCCAAGGTGATCTGTGCATACCTCTTAGAGTCCTCCTTGTTTCCCAGATTCTCTGGAGCTGTGGGTTGTAGTCTGATTATTCTTTGCTTTACATCTAGTATCTACTTATGAGTGAGTACATACCATGTTTGTCTTTCTGGGTCTGGGTTACCTCACTCAGAATGATATTTTCTAGTTTCATCTATTTGCCTGCACGTTTCATGATGTCATTGTTTTTTACAGCTGAGAAATATGCCATTGTGTACAAGTACCATATTTTCTATATTCATTGTTGTTTTTTGGGCTCTAGGTTGCTTCCAGGTTCTGACTAATACAAATAATGCTGCTATGAACATAGTTGAGCAAGTGTCCTTGTGGTATGATTGAGCATCCCTTGGGTATATGCCCAAGAGTGGTATCATTGCGTCTTGAGGTAGATTGATTCACAATTTTCTGAGAAGTCGTCATACTGATTTCCAGAGTGGCAGTACAAGTTTCCACTCCCACCAACAGTGGAGGAGTTTTTTCCTTGTTCTAGATTCCAACGTAAGTTGTCATGGGTGTTTTTGATCTTAGCCATTCTGACAGGTGTAAGATATCTCAGAGTTGTTTTGATTTGCATTTCCCTGATGACTAAGAATGTTGAGCAATTCCTTAAATGTCTTTTGGCCATTTGGAATTCTTCTGTTGAGAATTCTCTGTTTAGCTCTGAAGCCCATTTTTTAATTGGATTGTTTGGTATTTTGCTGTCTACTTTCTTGAGTTCTTTATATATTCTGGATATCAGCCCTCTGTCAGATGTAGGGTTAGTGAAGATCTTTTCCCATTCTGTAGGCTGTCATTTTGTCCTATTTACTGTGTCCTTTGCCTTACAGAAGCTTTTCAGTTTCAGGAGGTCCCATTTATTAACTGTTGCTCTCAGTGTCTGTGCTACTGGTGTTATATTTAGGAAGTGGTCTCCTGTGCAAATGCATTCTAGGCTACTTCCTACATTCTACTCAATTAGGTTCAGTGTAACTGGATTTATGTTGATGTCTTTGATCCACTTGGATTTGAGTTTTGTGCATGGTAATAGATATGGATCTATTTGCAATCTTCTACATTCAGTTATGCAAGCGCCATTAATTGAAGATGCTTTCTTTTTTTTTTTCATTGTAGAGTTTTGGCTTCTTTGTCAAAAATCAGGTGTTCACAGGTATGTCAGGATCTTCAATTCAATTCCACTGGTCCACATGTTGGTTTTTATGCCAATATCAAGCCGTTTTTTATTACTATAGCTCTATAGTAGAGCTTGAAGTCAGGGATGGTGATGCCTGCAGAAATTGCTTTATTGTAAAGAAATGTTTTAGATATAGAAAGCAATGTTTTAATGAGAAGTTTTGCATGTATATTACATTGAAGATATGTAAATACTTTGGTAGAATCAATTGCTGCAAATATTATTATGATATAAATTTCAAATATGTCTCTCTAGTTTGTGATATATCTTTTGGCTCAGATAATTTTTACGTGAAATATTTGTTTTAAATTGCACAATTAAATGTATTATATATTTTAAAGTATCAAGACATTGTTAAAAATCATGTCTTGATTTAATAATAAGATTTATTTGTCTTGCCTGATTTATTAGAGTCTCAAAATTAATTTTTTATCAACCTCATATTGAGCAGATTGGCTGGGAGTGTTGTCTCATGCTCTCTAAACACAGGATGAAAACAGTTGCTCTCCGTTTCCAATTTTGAGGACAGACCAAAATAATTCTGGAGTGTGCAAGAGGGGTTTATATTTCATGACATTAGAACAGCATTTGATAAAATACAGTGTAGATTTTAGTCATGTGAGCTGATGTTTCTGAGCATCTATCCTTCTACAAATCAATATCACATCAGCTGAATTTAAGCTTAAATATCTGCAGCAGTATTTTCCTGGTTCCTCACACCTTCTTTACAATTGGTGGAGATCTCATAAAGCCACAGCTGTGCAAATGCTGCTGGAAATTCTACCTGTGGCAGGGCTGTTGATGCACAGACAGCTGCAGTTTGGGGTCAGGCTGCAGGCTTGCTGGGAGCACTGTGCATCAGTAGCACAGAAGTAGATGCCTGAGTCCTCCAGCTGGGCATCTCTGATGTGCAGGGTGCTGTAGCGCTCCTTGGAGTCGAATGTTGACTTTAACCTCCCATTCTCCTTTGTTCCTGGAGCCAGGTAAAAAAGATTGATGAGGCTGCCCCTGGGATTCTGCCGGAACCATTGCACAGTTTGTGTGGTAGTAGAAAAATTGCATCTCAGAGCAGAATTGGTTCCCTCATTGAGACTCAGGGCTGAAGGACTCTGCTCCACCTCAACTCCTCTCACCCCTGTTGGGAAACAAAAGCAAACCGGAATGAGTGAGGGGTCTTCACCCACACCTGTCTAATGTCCCAGGAGACACCATGAGGATGACTGCACAGGAGTTTTGGGTTGGCTCATTCCCCTCGCCCACTGACATTCGTGGAGAATCCCTAAAGCAACTTAGGCAAGCACAACTCACAGCAAATCTGCACCCACAGAATCCCCAGCACAGCTCCCAGTTTCCTCTCCATGGCCCCTGTCCAATTTCTGGGGTGTCCTCTCTCCAGATATGAGGGTGTCAAGTCTTGTGGGCAGACACACTTGTGCTTACACACAACAGATTCTCTCCAAATCACCTGCCTTCCTCTTTCATCTGAACAAGAAACCCCACCTACCTCCACCACATGACTCTGCATGGTAATTGCTCCACAACTGTGCAGGCCAATATGCAAGTCCCAGGACAGTATATTTCTGATGTAACACTTCTTAGAAGGGGACTTGGGAAAAATGTGTGAGGAAGGAGAATACATAAATGCAAAATACTTGTGAAAACTAAGAGCTCCAGTGGCTTAAGTGGAGCCTTGAAAGATCTTAGCATTATTTTTTTTAATCTCCTAAAAGAATTTTATACAATATATTATGATCATAGTCCCCTCTCCTCCAATTCCTCTCAGATCTCTCTCACATTCTCACCCAACCAACTGTGTGACCTTTATTTTTCCCTCTTTTTAGAAAGCAGACAAACAAAAAATCCCAACACCAGAATTTAAAAACAATAATGAAGAAGAAACACACACACACACACACACACACACACACACACACAAACTCATAAAAACACAAGATAGGAAACCATATAGTACATATAAAAAATCAATAGGACCAAAAAGAACACACAAACTATGCAATGTGATATAAAACACCATTGGGTTCATTCTGTGTTGGCCACCTACTGCTGGGAACGGGGCCTCCTTTAAGTGTGGTTAATACACCCAGTGAGAAAGTCCTAGTAGGACTCTTAAATTACACAATGTAAAAAATCAGCATGCAATGATCATCTTGATATTAGCAGATCATCATGTGCATAGAAAATGTTCCCAATGACAGTTTTGTTGACTAGAAGAAAAAAGAGGCATGACCATGTTTCCACCCTGATTTTTTTCCATCACTTGCCTTCTGCCTAGCTGTTTTGCACTGCTGTGCAGGAAAATACAGCTGATTCTAATCAGACTGCGGATGCCAGCTCAAGTTCAGTGAGGCCCTGTTCCTTTTACTTTTCATACCTAAGATTTTCCAGTTTTTCTCAAGTAGTTGTTCTTTTTCTTTCTAGTTTAGAGTATATGTTCTCTCTCTCTCTCTCTCTCTCTCTCTCTCTCTCTCTCTCTCTCTCT
>CABHPQ010000333.1:21468-33465 GCA_902168405.1 Peromyscus aztecus
TTCCTTACTGGCTGTTGGCCAATCAGTGTTTTATTTATTAACCAGTCAAAGCAACATATTTAACATACAGAACATGCCACAGCACCTGTGTCTACACAGTTTCCCTTAAGCATTCTAGGGGAAATGGCCCCATGGATACAATAATAGGGGTTTCCTGAGCAACACCAACATCATGATAACACCAGTTGGCATGGCAACATGGATGGAGAGAGTCCACATGGTTCTACTCCTAAATGAAGACCTACAGATTGTCAAAACTGCTGGCAGAAGTACAATAGTTTAATATTTTCCCTCAGAGACAAGCTTTCACAGTGGTTTACCAATCCTACTGTATTATGGCTGAACACATGTACATATGGACAAAACAAATGGACTTAGAAGGCTACATATACATCAGATGATCCAATTTCTCTTTCTGTAAATAACTTTGTTTACTTTCTTGGCACAGGCTATTAAGCACTGGCAGCCATCACTTCATTCATCCATCATAAAGAACTTTGCAGTAGATATTACCAACAATCACATTAGGAATGAAGAAATCAAGCATGAAAATTATAAAGCAGTCTTCCAAATTCCCCTCAGATAATAAGTGGCAGGTCCAGAACTTCAGCCCAAGTATTTGTCTCTGGAATGTCACTATGTTGTTCAAGGAGGGAAGTTTCAAGAACTTTGGCATGTCCAGTAAGCACTAAACAGGAAAACACATGGAAATCACACAGCACAGTAGCTCCAGTACCGCAGACACTTGCTGGGTCTACTTACCGTGTCCTCCATTAAAGACCAGCAGGCACTCACTGAGGTTGCAGTGTCTGCCCACAAGATAAAGCCCATGAGGAGTCTTCTGAGATCTACTTGGCAGTGCATCCTAAGGACAGATTTCGCAGCTTCTCCCAGGTGTCTGTGCTCCATCACATGTCTTGTTGCCCATCGGAAAACCTTGTATTACCTTGGAAGGGAGGAGGCAGAGTGGAAGATGACAAGAGCTCACTGTGCCATGTTTCCTATGGTGGCTTCTTCTCCATCACTGACTTGTTCTTACCTCCCAGGACATATCTGGAGTATAAAAAGGGGCAGCATATAAACACAAATACACTGAGCAAAGAAAAACCCCATACCTTGGGCAACAAGGCTAAGCCTCATATCTTAAGCACTTTCCTGCTCACCAGCCCAGAGCACCCAGGAATCATCTTTGGCACTCCTACATGAGTCACAGTCACATCTGACAGCAGTGGATCAAACACCACAACCTTCTTTCTGAATCCTCCTGCCATGATTATCACAAGCTTGTAACTTCAGATCAGAACAGATAGCTGATGCCAGCACTATGTGTTCTCACAATTTAACTCACAAGCACTAGAGGGCAGCCAGGAGCTCAGCTCAAATATCAAAATTCTTCAGATCTCTGGTGGCAGAGGTTCAGTAAAAACTACTTCCTTTTGAGTTTCAAAAAGACAAATATTCTATGTTTTTCTCACATATAGGTCTTAGATATTAATGATTATGCATACATAGACATGTGGAGGAATGCCATTGGTCATAGAAATAGAAAAGGACATGAAAAAGAAGAAAAGAGAGCCTAGCAAGGGGCTGAAAAAGGAAAAGAAACAGAAAATTATACAGTAACAGAATAAACATGGCATGAAACCAGAAGGGGCATCAAAGGGAGAGACAAGGAGCCGGTAGGAGGGGACAAGGGAAGCAGACGTAGCAGTAATGCTGGTGGTCATCTAGGGTTTTACAGAGTTCATTCCCAGGAACAGACAAAGGACTGGGTGTCAGGGTAAGACAGAAGATGAGCCTCAGAGGAGGAAATAAAGATTTATCCTTTAGGGATGGAGGATACTCTAAGGCTGGGAGTTCACTAAACTGATTCTGAGCTGAGTCTTTTGTAGCTCTCTGGGTCCTCCTCTTTCCTCTGTTGGTCCTATTCAGATAGCAACAATCTTAACTTCCAACCACTTCCATTTACGTGTCTTCTAGGAACTAGAAACTTCCATCTCAGGGAACTGTTTATGCTTTCCCACCCACAAATATGACTCTAACTCTTTCAGAAGTTCATTACATTTGGTACCACTTTTAAAGACTGATAAAAAGATTTAAGTTAAAAATAAAAAATTTGAAAATAAATACTTCCCTATTCCACATTTGGAGAGTAGGCTAGAGCCTGATTTTCAAAAAGGGAAAAGGAAAGTCTTCATACGTGGTTACATTTGAGTCAGACTTATAGGAAATGTAGAACTTCACCATGCTGGGAGTTGATGGGACAGCACTATGGGCAGGCAAGGCAAAGGCTCAGAGTAGAGAATATGAATTTTACATGTGTTGAGAAGATTTCTTTGTTTGCATTTAGTAAGTTCTCTAAGTGTCTATTGCCTTACCTTTCAATCCTGGGAGGGATTCTCCTGCCAAAATAAGTGTTGTAGCCTTGCAGAATCCCTTAGCTCTGAAGTTTCTTTGCTATTTTTAGTTTGGGAGGGCTTTATAAAGTCATGGTGAGCCACTGAGGTCTCAAATTATTACAGATTAGGGACCATGTGAGAATTTATGTCATTAAATGTTTACTTTGTTGAACTGGAGCTTCAAAGCTCCTCTCACCCGAATGCCCAATGCTTACCCACTATGGGTACGTAGTGGCTTTCTTCACCTCTTTGACTTGCTTTGGCCTAAAGCCAACTTTTTCAGATGAGAGTTTCTGTGCAACATCTACAGATTTCACTTACTTGGCCTGCTAATTCCCATCCTATGTTTTTGATGTTCTTGTTTTTGAGAAGTGTTTGATGGAGACACAAATGGTGTTTTTTTTTAACCCATCCAGTTAGCTTGTGGCGTTTAATTGGTGAGTAGAAGCCATTTACTTTTTTTGTATTATTTATAATTTATGTAATATATCAACATCATTCAAAAACAGTGCCTGAACATTATGCATTTGAACATACCATCCATGTTTGTCATGAGTCACCTGTGCTCATGTTGCGTTGGTGACACACCACAGTTGCAAGTGGTTTCTGGGTTTAATGTCAAAGCATCACTAGCGTCTGCTCTTCTATAAGTGAGAAAATTCCAGCATGTGTCCACTTCTTAATTCGACCCTCCACCAGCATATAAAAGACAGACCTACTTGAAAATTAAACACAATCACTCTAAAGTAATGGTTGTTATTAAAGGTTCTGTGTAGAGCTTTAATCAGTAGACGTCTCCACTTTCTATACGATAGTGCCTTATGCATATAACGTCCTGCTGCTGATGTAGTTCTCCATCTTGAAAGATTTAGAGTGGATTAACCAGATCAAGATACCTTAATGTAATAAGAATCATGTACTTTTAACTTGATTATTGATAGTGACTTGCTGTTGTCATGATTTTCTTGGTTGATGCTTTGGTTGTGTGGTTCATTGCTGTTCTTTCTGAGTTCATATTAGGGGTTCTTTGGTTGTCTGTGTTGGGTGTGATCTGATTCCTTTCCTGGCTCTCCTCCTTTATCACTTCCTCTCATGAAATACATTATTTTATATTCTTATGGATCAGACTACCTTTATTCTTACATTTATACCGTTGCTCTAAGTATTTTCTGCAGTGTTGTCTGGGTTGTTATGATTTGTTTTTATTTGTTTTTGTTAAAATATTTTTATTTCTCCATTGAATTGAAGAGATCACTTGCCAAGTATAGCAATGTTGGTAGATAGTTATTTAATTTCAGGCCTTAAACGATATCATGGCATATTTTTTGGCTTTTATAATGATCTAGTCTTTTCTGATATTTCTCCTTTGAATGTGGATTGGTATTATTTCTGTTGTAGTTCTTTTGAGGTTTTTGTTTATTTGTTTTGTTTTTTGAGACAGGTTTTCTCTGTATACACTGGCTGTCCTGGAACTCACTCAGTACACCAGACAGGCCAAAAATCAAGAATCCCCTTGTCTCTGCCTCCAGAGTGTGGGCATTAAGGCAAGTACTACCACATTTTTTGTTTGTGGTTGTTTTGTTTTGTTTTGTTTTGTTGTTGTTTCTTTGGTTTGGCTTTGTTTGATTTTTCAAGACAGGGATTTCTGTGTAGTCCTGGCTCTCCTGGAACTCAATCTGTAGACTAGGCTGATCTCAAACTCAGAGATCCACCTGATTCTTTCTCACGAGTGCTCATATTAAGACTGGCTTTCCTTATACTTCTTAATAATTTCCTTGCTTGTCAAGGAGCAGTTCTTATTTGGTTATGTCTGTTTAGGAAAAATGCTCTTTAGTTTGGATCTCCATTTCTTTCACTCAACTTGAAGGATTGTCTGTTATCATTTGATTGAATAAACTATGTTTTCAAACTTTTTCTCAGCTCCTTTTTCTGCCCCATGGATCCTTGTGTTTGGTCTTATGTATATGTCCCACAGTTCTTGGAAGGTTGGGATATGTTCATTATTTTTCTATATAGTTTATGATTGTATTGCTGTCTCAACCTTGTCTTTCATCTATGAAACTCATCCTTCTGCCTGGACTTGTCAGTTAAAGGTGCTTTATGATGTTTTCTGTTTGATTGATTGATTCCTCCTTTTGTATCAATAATGATTGGTTCATTTTCAGAGTCTCAATTTTCTTGCGGAAGCTTTGCTCAAGTTTTAAGAATATCTCTAAGTTCCTGATTATTTTGTTCACTTTGATAACTTTCTTATTTAGTCACTGAGTTTGAGTCTCTTACATTGTTCTTATGCTTAGTTGACCCCCATAGACGGTCATTTATATTCTTTCAAAGGAGAAAACTTAGTCTTTATCTTGTATTTTAGCTGTCCCATTCTCTTTGGTGTCCACTACTGAGGAGTTGTGAGTTTAGGTGGATGTCACAGTGGGTGGTTTTCTCATATATTTTGGGTTTATTCATTGTGCTTTGTGCATCTGATGGATGTTTCTTCTAACTTTCTCCTCTGTTTTATCCTGTTTGTCTCATGTGACTTCTCTGGTGATTTGTCTTTACTTGGACTTCTGTTACCTACCCTTTTTAGCAGGGAATGTGCCTGAACTACCAGACATAATGACTCAGCAGAAGTCCCAGTGCTGACTTACAGTAGAAAACACTAGGGCACTTTTCCAAATCCCCAGTAGAGTTCAAAGACAGCGTTTGGGTGACAATGTACTTCTTTTGAGTTAATATTTAAATCATAAAATGAATAAGGAAGGGAAATGGAGGAAAGAAGGAATAAAATTAAAATGAGAAAGGAAGCATGTGAATCACAGTTTTGGACAATAGAGAAATTGTTGTAAGACTTGAGTCATAAAAGCTCTGAAAGCAAGATTAAATTATAAGACAGCAACCTAACAAATTATAAACATAAATATGAATAAATACAGTCTTCTGGAAATGACATGAGTATTGCACTTATGAACTCACAAAAGCAGTGTCTACCAGCACAAGATTGGATCTTTAAACATTGTCATTGTCAGGAGGTTCAACACATTCTGAAGAGCTACATTCTGTTGCCTGTTGGTGCTTGCTTGGGGGAGGGGAAGTCATATTCCTCAGTGGCATATACTGATAAGCAGTTGTCTTTATTCAAGTAACTCCACTGCCCAGGTCCATGCTCATGGAAGAAACTCTACTAAGGTACAGTGGGCCATAAGAAAAAGATATAAATATAAGTTAAAAATGAGACTTTTTGGAAGGAAGATTGAGGAGAAAGGGAGGATAGTCAGAGGGGATAATTAGGGAATACAATCAAAGCAAATAATATGTGTGTGTGTAAAAGTGTGAAATAATAATAATAAATTTAAAACATTAAAATACCCAGCATCATGAAATAAAAGGCATTGAGCACACAGTCATTGATTCATCGTCTTCAGGATGAGGTTCTTTCTCCTTCTACTTGGGTTGATTTTATATCTCTACATAAGGGAAAGGCTGCTAGTGTCATGAATCCAAACAAGTTACCAGTTGGTCCTTCTATAAGAGAATTTCTGTGACTAAAGACCACTTTTCTGTGATGTGAGGCCCTGTTCTATTTTGGTTTGGGTTTTCTATGATAAAACACAGATCAAAACCAGTCTGGATTAGAAAAAGAATATTTCAGATCATACTTCTACTTCACTGTCCATCATTGAAGGAACCAAGTCAGAACTCAAGGCAGGAATCCAGAGCCAGGAACTGAAGCAGAGACCATAGAAAATGCCTTAGGACAGCTGAATTTTCTCTCTGTGGCTCTCAGGGAGACTATGCAGGCAGGCACTTCAATGCTGGCTGCAGGTGGTGGTAACTGGCAGGAGCATCTTATTACAGCTCGGTTGCTTGACTGGTTCTTTGTGGAAAAAGAAAGAGCTCAGATACTTTCCCTTTGCTTTATCTCTTCCTCTTAAATGACCTATTGTGGGTTTTCCTTGCCTCTATTTCCTCTTATCTCAGAAATCCAACATCTAATCCCATAGCTTACCCAGAAGCTCTATGGTAGTTTTGTAGTCTCATTGTAAACTATCTGGAAACAGGGGCTAGAACATTGACTCAGTAGTTAAGAGCACTTGTGTGTCTTGCAGAGGCCCTCCTCTGGCCTCCATGAGCACCAAACATGCACACAGTACACACACATACATGCAGGAAAAACAGTTACACAAACAATAAAAAATAAATAAACAAATCTTTGAAAATATATCTGGAAACACATTTCCCGGAATTTCCTTCCCCATATTGTTCTGTTTGGAGCATGGAAAAAGCAACTGCAGAGGAGTTGAGAAACAGGTGGGATATATTTATATACATTTATATTTTTGATATACCTCAGTTGATTCAGGCCCAGGTACATATGATTTCAATGAGGTTCCAACTCAATTTACAATTCACTCTCTACTCCTCACTTCTAGAGCTTTTCTTTATGTTGGGTCAAGTCTGTGTGTAGCATGTTAGCAATGGATGGATCTTTTGAAGTCCCCCAAAATGAAAGGAATTGACTTATGAGCCTGTGTTTTCAAAAGTATGAGTAGAATCAGATGCTGCCCTCATGCTTCTATCCTTCCCTATTCTGGTCTAGCTGTCCTTCCGTATCTCAGGCTCAGTACCAGATGCAAAGACAGTGATGTAGGGACTCCCCAGAAGCAGCAGTTCATGGGTGAACTGCTCCTAATGTGTCTCTGACAACTTCACTCATGATGGCTTTGCTTCTTTCAGATTCACAAGGAAATTATGTTCTTTGCTCTTCCAGATGCCTAGTCTGAGCTATGTGCTATTACCAACTTAAAGAAAAATTAATACTTTAGATTATTGTGGTGAAAGATTCCCAAGTACAGAGAATACTACAAATGTTCTCTGTGGTCTATTTTTAGCTAAATACTTTCAAGACAAAGACACTCACTACAACTGTTTCTAAATTTCATAATATGAGGTTTTACTCAGAAACACACTTCTGATGCAGACCACAGATGAAGGAGCCATGTTTGGGAACTTCTTGTCTGGGATGTGCAGGTGTGCTTCTCATCTGGGCTCCCCAAGAGAGGCTATGCTTAAGGAGCTCCAGTTTTTGTTCAGCTTGTGCTATCATTTCAAACACTGTGAGTCTGTTCCCAGAGCGCACAGAAATACTTCACTGAATCTTCTAGTTGTGAGGCTGAAATAACAAGTCTGATGGACTTCGTTGATTTCTGGAAGACAACAGAGTAGCGGCTGCTCCTCTCAGTGCGAGTAGAAGAAGAAATTTGTCGAATAAGAAAAATCATCTCTCCACTAAGAAGCTGCTTGTACCAAAAAAGATGGTATAAGTTTTGATTTGTCTCATATGAACAGTGCAGGATGACTTCTTCCCCCTCCTGTGTGCTTGCGGTTGACTGGACCTGAGTCACTTTCTGGCCCAAATTGGATCCTGCAGAAAAATCAAAAGAAAGAAAAAAGCTTATTCTGTGATAGTGTGAATAAAACACTGTTGGTATTTGGTACCTTAAGGCCCAAGACAAACCTAACTGAAGACATATTCTGCTTGCTTCTTTCTAATCCCTGTTCCCCATCATGTCCATATAAACTGCTATATACCTAGAGCAATGGTTCCAGCATATTCTTAGCTATATGTGAGACATCCATACCAGAGAAGGCCAAGGCCACCAACACACAGAGCAGGCTATGGAGAGGCATGTGGGACATGTCCCTCTCTGTGAGTTGTCTTCTCGGCCTTAGATCAGTGTTAAGTGTTTCAGTGCCTGACACTGCATTTGTACTGACTGTGTTTCCTCCATCGCCTCAAGCAGGAAATGGTGTTTTGTACAATCATAGGCCACAAGCTCCTTGTACAGAGGAAACAGTGTAGCTCTCCGTGGACTTTTACTTGCTTCCTGTCTTTCTAGGTAGTTTAAAGAGGCAGCACTTAAAAGGGAGAAGGGAAAAACCCATCCCTGCTGAGCATAAAGCTGCTTTGAACTCATGGTTGTTATTTAGAGGGATAATTTGGGTGACCCAAATTCAGATTCATCATGAGCCATGTGCAGTCTTTAATGCACTTACAGACCATTGTCTTATGTTTACTTCTCTATATCAATTTTCTAATAGAGCTTACTTTAAAAAAGAAGTCCTCACAGGTCTATGAATTTCCCTGTGAAACACTAGCATCTGAAATAATCTTTCTCGTTTACTGCTAGGGTCCATATAAATTCAACAATTATCAGAGCTACTTTTAAATCACATGGTAAAGGGCAGTGCATCAGGATGCTAGAAGATACCTGTTTATGCTCTGTGAAACTGTAACGTGAATAAATAGTCATTACAAACTAAAGAGAGGCTCAGTGTGTCCCTTGCCTGCTGTGAATCATGAGGACCTATGTGTTGATCTCCAGCAGCCACTTAATCCAGTTGATGTGGGTGCACCAGCCGTCAGAGCTCTTGGAAACAGAGACAGGAAAATCACGGGGTCTCACTAGACAGACAGTCTAGTCCAATTGGTGAGCTTCAGTGTCAGTGAGAACCTCTACCACATAAATAAATAAATATATTAATTAATTAAATGAATAAATAAATACAAATAAGTACATGAATAAATAAATGTGGAGAGCAATAGAGGAATGTTAACCACTGGATTACACACACACACACACACACACACACACACACACACACACACACAGGCAGACAGGCAGATAGACAGATAGACAGAGAGTGGGGGGGTCATACTAATTTGAAAACTCACTTTTACAAAATCTGATTAGTTTGTAAAAGTCTAATATCAAGTTTTATTCAGACAATGTCCTGTTTTCTCCAAAACAAGAACTCTGCTTATTACATGACCTAGAAGCTTCTATACTATTGCCCTGAAGTATTTAGTCTCACTTGTTAAAATCTGGGTATTTTTTTTTTAATGTACAAAATGATCTCATGATAATCTTGCCATGTTTCTCTGTGACTCCAGCCTATTATGTGTACGTGATATATATGTAACCTGAAAGAACTTAGGAGCATGTTAATGCCACATAAATTGGTGTTTAGATTTTGGGTACTGCTTTATTATCATTTAGTCTGTAGTTCTTTTTTAATTAAGAAAATTTTTTATTCATTTTACATACCAATCAAAGATCGCCCTCTTACCTCCTCCTGCCCCTCCAGCTTCCCCCTCCCAACCCATTCCCCATTCCCTGCTACAAGAATGTAAGGCCTCCCATGGGGAGGTACATTAGTAGAGGCAGGTCCAAGACCCTCGCACTGTCTCAAGGCTGTGTGAGGTTTTCCATCATAGGTAGTGGGCTCCAAAAAGCCTAGTCTGTAGTTCTTAATTATTCATTTGCTCTCACTATCCCAATGGATGAAATGAACCAATAGGCAATCAGAAGAGAAAGTACAAGCAAGGTCTCTGAAAGAGCTCCAGGTCTCACTATGAATTTAAATAACAGATCAACATGTACATCGGGGACAAGCTTCTGGTATCTGAGATATACACCTCTGCCCACCTCTGCAGAGTGCTGAGAGGCAGCACATTCCCTGGACTGCAGTCTCTGTGACTAAGCAGGAGACCATGGGAGCCACAGCAGCCTAGGGAGCTCAGGATGGCAGGGCTGTGCCCCTGCTCTAGTTCTCCATGGACCTGGTGGATGTTCTCCATGCTGCATGGCCACAGCCTCTGAGATGGGGGTTTGGAGCACATTGGGTTTGAGTGCTGGGCTGGACAGTTGGTCTCATGCTAAATGCTGCCTTGTCTTTCCTTGATTTTAACTGGCAAACAATACTTCCTAGTGAAGATAAATCTTAAAGTTGGTGGAGAAGTGGTTTGTCAGTTAAAAGCACTTGCTGCTAAGCATAAAGATGAAAGTTCAGAACATGTTTTAAATAAGCTGAGTTCTCAGCAAAATTTGCAACTCCAGCTTTAAGTGATTGGACACCATCTTCTGGCCTTCATATGCACACAGGTGTGTGTACCCATGTGTGTACAGCTGCTTCTGTTAGCTAAAAAGAAATTATACACCAAATTTTTTTCATCTATGAAATACATACATGAAATCATTTCTATAGTGAAAGTTATGGATTTTCATTATATGGATAAATTCAATTATTCTTTCCCCATGGATGTCATTTATCTATTGTAAATACACCTGCATCCTTGTGAGTGGCTCCTGGCTTAATATTTGAATTTCTTAAATGTAGACAGGGATAGAAGATTCAAAATAAGAGGAAGTAGAAGTGGTCGGTGGTCATGCAAATCACCACTTCCCTTGTCATCAGAGGAGATTAGGGTAAAAGACAATTCTATGTGATTTCTATCACATAGGCACAGTCACAGTGACTGACATTGGGCTATAATAACCATTAACAACACCCTTGACGAGAGTGTAGGGAGATGGGGATGTTATAATTTCCACTTGGTACAATCCATCCACACAGAGAACTATCTGTACAATTACTCAGGAAAACAATTGAATTAAGCTAGTTAAGGAAATACATGTATAACTCCAGTGGTGCCTGAGGAGCAAAGGGAGACTGGAGAAAAGCAAGCCGTGACTTCACCTAGCTCTGTCTCTGGCCTGAATGAGTCTAATCCTTATATTCACTGTGTCACCTGTCACCTGCTCCTGCAAATGAAAACCCTCTGCACCTCTGCCAGGCTCTGCCCCACAGCAGGGTTTTGCTGGAGCCTCAGCTGCGGGTTTGGGTATGGGCTGCAGGTGCCTGGAGAGCACTGTGTTCCTGCTGCACAGAAGTAGGTGGCTGAGTCTCCAGGCTGAGAATATGTGATGTGCAAGGAGAGCTGTTTCATGCTTTCACTGAAGAAGACTGTGAATCTTCCATCTTCCTTTTTATTCGACACAGAACGTATAGCTATCAGAAGTGTAGGGCCTTCACCAGGGAACTGCCAGTACCATGGGAAGTAGTCAAATGCACTGTTCTCATAAGTGCAGTTCAGAACTGAAGTCCCTCCTTCCCAGACTGTCAGAGATTGGGGACTTTGTCTCACCTGCTGCTGGTCACGTCTGTCCTGCTGTTGGCCACTCACCCCTGTGTAGAGAAATAACAAGTGTCATTAGTTTTCCGGGTATATACTTGGTGTTGATGCTTTTAACATTTATGAATTTGTCTGGTGCCCCAGTTCCCTCATGTATCCACATAAATTCCATATCCTGAAGTTTCTCCTTCATGACTCACAGGCTAGGTGAAGGGCCAGGACTAAAAATGATGCTTTCAGGATCTTGTCCATTCCTTCTAGACTGAAGCTTAGGGAGAACTCTGAAGGCCTTTTATCTCCCCTAGAACACAGACTCTAACTTCACAGGCTCTAAGTTCTTTCAACAGGCTCCACCCCCACAAACACTTTGTCTAAAGATATTTCTAACTTAGGAAGTATTCCCCAATTTTGTTCAAATTTACTATTGCTGAAAATACAGTCATTGAGAATAAGAAATCCTCTCATTGTAATACTATCATTATACACTGTTGGTAAAAATATGTATTAATATAGTCACCAGAAGGGGGGGAGGGAGGAAGGGGGGCAGGAGGGGGTGGAGGGGAAGAAAGAAGAAAGGAAGGACGGAAGGAAGAAAGAAAGAAAGAAAGAAAGAAAGAAAGAAAGAAAGAA